>JAUMGZ010103664.1:0-17690 GCA_032359645.1 Pododesmus macrochisma
AAAATCTGTTCCCCTTCACCTAAGAACTATTCAGGCCAATTTTGGTTAAAATTTGATTAGTAGTTTATGACTAGTAGCGATTTGTAGGAAAAGTTGACAGACGGACGGACGGACGGACGGACGACGGACGCCGCGGTATGCCAATAGCTCACCTGGCCCTTCGAGC
Source organism: Pododesmus macrochisma (assembly GCA_032359645.1). Lineage (NCBI taxonomy): Eukaryota > Metazoa > Mollusca > Bivalvia > Pectinida > Anomiidae > Pododesmus > Pododesmus macrochisma. The sequence continues at coordinate 167 of JAUMGZ010103664.1, forward strand.
TAAAAAGCAAGACAAGGTTTTTCGATGTTTAAAGAGGCAATTGCACCACATAATGATCGTAGCCGCTTTCCACCTGCTTCGTAATAAAAAGTGTGCTTTTAATGTTTTATAATAGCATTACTCATGTGAATATGTTTACTTACATTCATTCATTTAATGTTGTGTGTTGATAACACTTGTCAGTCATTTAATTGTTATACCGTTGATTTCACTATATGTTGTATGCTGTGTTTGTCAAGGTCGATCAAGTCGGATTGAAATGCAGTTTTCGTGGTTAGCCAATCAGTTTGTAGGGTTTTTAACCAACCCTAGGTCTTAGTTTGATAACTGGGCAACTAATCAGGATGCTTCAGAATGCACTAATGAGATCGTAGCTTAGATATTTTACGGCTAATAGTTTCCTTGTTTACAAATACGCCACAGCATAGAATAGGGTATTAAAGGCGAGCACACACTGTGATGTAGTCAGTCAGTGTTGGTCTGCGGAGCAGTTCAGTAGAAGCAAAGAAGACTATAAGTCCACATAGACATTTTAGTAAGGCTTCAGTGATATGACTAGGGTTGACAGGTTAAAGGCATAGAGTAGCGGTTGGGGTCCCGGGTAACATTGCAACAAGTAAGATTCCTCTGGAGTTGTAACTGTCCCTGACATTACAACTGGGTTTCTACTAGCTTGTATAGCGCTCGGGCTGTAGCCAGCTTTGTGTTGAGAACCTGTCATCACCATCCCCTGTGTAATAGGGATGAACGTAACGAAATTTGGTCTCGGGTAGCTGTAGTTGTTTCAACACTACAGTTGGGGCCATCATTGGCTTATAGAAGTTTGAGTAAGACCGAAGACGACATATTGTTTTAAGCCTAAAGATAAAGGTTAGTAGTAGTTCTCTTCATTTTATTTTATAGTTCAGTGTTAGTTATTGTAGTTTGTTAGTGTGGAGATAGGGTATGAATTCAAAAATGCAATCTGAATCATGCCTTCGATATATATGATATTTATAAGAGGAAGGAGCCAAAACTCTGTGAGACAACTTGTCCCGAACCCAATATCTTGCTCGAAGCTTCCGCCATTAATGGACACAAGAGAAGAATTAATTTTGAATAGACAAGACTTCAGCAAATCAAGGCTACAGAGCCAAAGGGGGAAACGGTGAGCCGTTGATCAGATTTTTACGAAACTTGATTTGCATGTTCCTTGCATGGCCCTCTTTTAGACTTGTGTTCGATTTTGCTGAATTCCAACCAATATAGTCACCTTGGCTTCTGATTGGCTGAGCCATTTTTTTTAACTTCTTATCAAGAACCGGTGGTCAATTGTTTTTTTACAAAACTAGATTACATGTTCCTTGCATGGCCCCATTTCAGATTTATGTTCGATTTTGCTGAAATCCATCCAATATGGCCGCCGTGGCGTCTGATTGGCTGAGACATTTTCAACTTTTTGTCAAGAGCCTTTGGACAGATATTTTACAAAACTCGATTAAATCATATTCCTTGCATGGCCCCATTTCAGATTTATGTTCGATTTTGCCGAAATTCATCCAATTTGACCACCGTGGCTTCTGATTGGCTGAGACATTTTCAACTTTTTGTCAAGAACCTTTGGACAGATTTTCACGAAACATAATGTATTATTCCTTGCATGACCCCCTTTCAGGTTTTTGTTCGATTTCGCTGAATTCCATCCAATATGGCCACCTTGGCTTCTGAGTGGCTGAGACATTTTCAACTTCTTATCAAGAACTTTTGATCAATATTTTCACGAAACTTGATGTATATGTTCGTTGCATGGCCCCCTTTCAGATTTGTGTTTGGAAGAATGGAAATCATGCTTTTAAAAAGACGTGTAAGAAAACGTTTTTTGATTGTATTTGAATCCGTAGGGACTGTATGAATATGGCCAAATTTAGAAAGATTATAGTCAACACTCGTCAGTTGCCCTACATACAGGTTAATTTTGCCCAGTAGCTTGCCCTTTAAATCTCCAGTTTAGGCTGTACGTGTCATTGTCCGTGTTAAGGTGCTTCTCTGTCAGTGTCATTTTAATATTGGTGATTTTGTCAGACTGACAGTCGATATTCTGTAAATATTGACGGCAATTGTTGTATCATTGTAAATAGAATAGCCGATTTCAGGACGAAACCTGGTACAATATCCCAGCTCTAGTGAAAATGTAACAGTTGTCCCGCTCAGCCGTTACAATATTGAGCAAATCTAATGGGGGGAGTAGTTACTGTACATGTCTGTGTTCTATATTGGTGTTGTTTTTTCTCACAATAACAAACAGGAAGCAAATTAATGTCATGTAAGAATCCTTCAACGAAACCGCAAGTAATCGACAGTAAAAGCGCCATAAACTATACAGTCTCTTTCATCATAACAATTAAGCTATCATCCATACAGTGGACTTTCGAGCCAAGGTTGTTCAAACTACATATATTTACTTAAAACGGATTTGCTTTGAGCTTTCCCTCGTACATTCCTAAATGCTTATCACCTCAGTAATAAGTCAAAATGTATTACTTTTATTATCAGAATTGTAGAAATAAGCTCAACTCGGACGACAGCGCGTGAGATTGATCACCGATTATGTTTTTATTAAGAAGTGATTAGCAATATATGTGACATTATTAGTTTTTCAGAAGTTGCAAAATATTAACCGTTTCCATTTTAACTAGTTGTACAACAGAGAAAGTGATTATAATCATTTTAACTTAATATCTGTGATGTCACATAAACACAAACTTTCCAAAGTGTTCCCTGATTAAAAACGACTGTAAAACGCATTGTAACTGATCAATTCATTCAAAACTGACACACTAATATGAATGAATCCGCAAAGGGGCTAAATTACGGATTATTTTAAATTTGAATTAGTTTTTAGTTGAAAGTTGAGCCAAACTTATATATAACAAATGAATAAGAACAATATAAAGACACTATGCAAGTTCAGTTTATAAACAGTTTTAAACTTCCAATTGAAACACCTCACGTGACGAACGCTTTTCTCACCTTTGAGATGAAGGCGAGATTGGAGATGAGTTCCATTATATTTTCAAATGTTTAACCTTTAATACTGTTCGACGCATCTACATCCTTAGATCTGATATTAACGGATCAAATAAAACATCGTTTTATAAACTTCTTAACAGTAAAATTGGAGTTCTAAGTAAGCTTTGTACGTTTCTAAATATAATTAAAAAAAGAGAATCCGTCCTCTTGGTGAAAACATCATTTCATTGCAAATTTATCATCAACTATAATTTTTCCGCCTAAACTGTATTTTTTCTTATTACATATTATAACTCTTAAACTCGTTTTTTACTAACCTCAGTGTTCTAAAATTCTATAACTGTACCAAATGTTACATCACTACAAAATAACTTAATTAACTTGTTTCTTGATAAAATTTATTTTACATGAATCTTGTGTTGAATATAGCCCGTTGAAGTGGACCGATGCTAATGCATCACCCCTTCCCTTTATAACTTTCAAGGAAGTACTTTTATTCAGTGGGCTATATTTTGCTGGAGCTTCAATGGATTTTTTTATCCATTGGCTCCAGATGGGACACTTTGGGAAAGGGAGGCGGAGAGGCTGATTGGTCCGACTGATCTTCAATGTTATATTCATGTATAGTTATTAAGTACAGAATTTTTCAAATGAATATTATATTTTAAAAATTTGAAACAAATGCGGGCCTGTGCGTGTGTGTGTGTGTTTGTATTTGTGCGTGTGATGCTGTGTTAAATAGTTGTGTACTGCATTGATGTATATAAAGGTCTGTTTGCATGTTTAGTGTGTTAGTGTAATGCATGGTGGTGTGACTTTTGATATGTTTAAATAGATATGGACCATATTGATTAATTATTTATTATCCGTGTGTAATATTTACTACACTTATGAATTGATATATGTGTGTGTAAGTTTGTGTGATATGTTAAGATAGTTACGAACCATGCTGAAGTATCAGTATCTATCTCTATATTTAATAATTTATGAGGATATAGAACTGTATTGTATCGATAAAGAATGAAATTTACCAGGGAAATAAAAAAAGGCCTAATTATACCTATTTATAAATACACCTGATCACTATATACAAACATCTAAACTGACAACACTGACAATAAAGAAAATAGCACCTGGACGTAACGGACTAGTAATGAACTATAAGTTTGTTTGTTTGTTTTATTGGTGTTTAGCGTCCCTTTCACTTATGTATAGGTCATATCGAGACGGTGTCTGCTTGTGACAGCGCGCACTTATGGCGACTTTATAGTGCTGTCTCACTGAAATATCACGCCGCAGATACATTGACGTTATACTTTACTCGGTTACATTATACTGACACCGAGGCAACCAGTCCTTCTCCTTCCTATTTATGCTGCGTGTTAAATAGGGAGCGGGTAGATTGCCCAATTTTAACGTGTTTGGATCGCGGTTTCTCTTCACCAGTGTACCGACACGAGGCGACATGGTAACCACTAGGCCACCGCGCCGGTTAATGAACTATAAGACTATGTTTATTGAGCTACCAAATAAAGAAGAAAAATTATTTCATAATAATATTGTATTACGACATTGATTCATTCAAAATTACAGTATTACACAATTATAGAACAATTATTACATGCAATTGACACTGCTACGTGTATGTTATTCTATGTAAAGTCTGAATACTTATATCTATATGATATGTTGTTTTTTCTACATTTTGATATCTATTTGATGTGGTAGTTTTTCTCTCAAGTCTGAAACATAAACGTTGTATGTTTTTTTTTTATCTAATTTCAGCTGCTAGTTATATAGTTGAAAATTGGGAGAAGGATTCAAACAAGGAAAAGCGGGTAACTTGGCTCTTAAAACATGTTAAAAGATTTGAGTTCAAAGTTGTATTTCTGTATTTTAAGTTCCCGCATCTATATAACAAATATACAGAAGAAAACCAAACTAGCATCATATTATTTTCGTCCATATTATGTTAATGTACTTTTGAACCTGTACCGAGCAAAACTTGATAAAAGAAATCAGACTGATTTTCAAAAATATAATATGAAATGGAGACAATTTTCTAAATCTCTTATGCGAAAACTCAGCTTAAACTTATTAGTCCATTTCTATGAGATATATTATACTTATTACAATATCTTATATATCATATGAGATATATCTATCTTACTTATTGTATAATGCTATATACATTTGAACTTATGTTGCAGATATATGTTTTTGTTTATGTTGTAGATGCTATTGGCAGAATCTACAGAGTTGGCATGTTCTGTTTCCTCTAAATTGTGCCTCAATTACGCATATTTAGGGGACTTCCATCTCGCCATATGTTTATATAAGCCTTCGTAAGTAAGCTTTAGTATAAACGATTGAAGCAAAAAAATATAGTTGAATGAGTTATGATGTTTTACCTTAAAGCAACGAAACAAGGTGATTAGGGAAACAAATGAGAAAACATACACCACTCACCTGTGTTTGTTCAGTTCATATATGCAGTAACAGCTAACAATATATCCGACACAGCAAACAATAATCAACAACAACAACAACAGCAGCAACAACAACAACAACAAACAAAAAACAACAACAACAACTACAATTAATGGTTTGATAAAGCAAGCAAAATGAACAAAAATGCCTGAATAGCCTTGACGCAAAGTCAGATGTTGTAAGTTTAAGACATAGGATCCAAGGTTTCGTGTCAAACATCACACTGTGCGGTTGTTACATAATTCACCTATCATCCGTCAATAAAACAGGGAAACAACGTTTAAATGTCCGTAATTATGTTTCTTTCACAAATTTCTACACTTTTTATATGTATGTTGAGTTTTTGTAGTACACAGTAATTCAAAGCCGCCCATATTCATACAAACCCGGCTTGAACTGAAAAATGCACAGGCGCATGGAAGACAAAAATTTTGTCAAACACAAAAAGTAGAGATCTGTAGACCAGCAACTTTGACGGATTCAACCAAAAAAGAAAACGGAAACTACTTTAAAGTCTCATTTTGTAATAAATAACAAAATATTTTGTGACTGATTTCGTATTTCCGTGTTTAGTATAGCTCGGGCATATATTTAGATAGTGTTGTTTTTTGTTAACGCTATCGGGCAGAGGACATTCGATTTATAGGTGTGCAATTTTAGGATAGGTGTTCAATTTATAGGATACATGTTTACCTGTGTTTTATGCACTAGCATTGATGCCATTTCTCAGTCAGAGACGTTATGATTTATATTTTGACCTACTTTCTGTTCATTTGTGTTTACCTTAGAAATATACCGAAGGCCAGAAGAAAATGTCATTGTGATGGGCGGAAAAGCTCCAAAAAGGCCAAACAAACAAATGATGTAGAACGTTACTATACGAAGATTCGGTCGAATTTGAATTATTGAATTAATAGTTATAATTTGATATAGTTATAAAATATAATGATTGACGGTATTAGAAAGTCCGTGTTAAATTTAGGAAATGCTAACGACACCGTGGCACCTTACAAAGGAACTATCACAAAAAGATAAAGGAGCACAACATATATTGGTTTCCCCTCAGATAAGCATTTTCTCGCGTTCTGTTATCCAATTACTCCGCGAGAAAGCGCAAAAGTGCTTGAGATTGTTGGGAATTACAAATCGTCGGGCATTGCTTCATCATATATCGAACGATTTTGTACAAGTAATTTGAGATAAATAGTCACTTTAAAATACTAAATGTAAAATAAATATTTCATGTTGGAAGAACTATTTCCCATTGCAGTCGGCAAACCTCAGTCGTTTCCGTACCTCACATCTTACCTCGGCTGTATTAGGTAAAGTGATATGCACGTTCGCCTAATATTTCTCCATCGGAAACAGACACTCACTGCGTATATAGAAACAAGTGCAAAATTTACATCATCAGACAATAATTCAAAGCATTTGTGTGTATGCATCATATTAAAAGCTACGTAATTAATACCCTTCCGATTTTTTTAATGCAAACATTTTGAAAGGGAAAACTGAGTCCTAGTTGTGTCATACACATTGCAAAGCGTATCATGGGAGGTACATGTAACCCGTCTATATACATGACCACTAACGTGATACAAATACTATAAAAAAAAATATGTCAACGTTTCCACTTCTGCACTTTTACAGAACCAATTTCAACTTAAATTTAGACCACCCATAGGTGAAGACGATTCAAAACGAAACAAAACTACAGATAATAGAAAGCCATTTTGCAAAATTGTTTACTAGGGAACCAAGTTCACTGAAAAGTTCAGGAAATGTCACAAGAACTTATAGAAAATTAAGATATTAAGATTTGCATATTTATTAAATTAAACTCTGTGAATCTAAACGACCTTGTGCAACAATACACATGCTCAATAATTAGTACCTTGGTCAAATATTTTTTGACTATACCATGGAAGGCATTAAATAGTTGTTTTAATACATATTCATGAAAAATATAAAGCACACTTTTAATGAACCTTTAACTTAATCGGATCCTAATTTCAGACGAAAAGTTGATTGGCTGATTTGAACACGTCATTATTTAATATTTTCAATATGATTTTGTAGACTGCATCGCATCGTAATCATTGATCCCTTGATGTAGAGCGCACCTTTTTGTTTCTCAGACACGATAGAATATTTTCTGCAATTGTTTGACTTTGACGGCAGTTCTTCCAGTTCATCAAACACTTTTCCCGACAGTTACCAAATGCGATTCAAAAATGAACACCTTTCTGTTGTTACGGTTACACTCCGATAAAGGTTGCAGTCCGCCAAAAGATGTTCTAAATCGTCCTCGGTAGCGGAGGAAAATCTCTCTGCTATATTGACAATTAGTTATCAAAGCAGTCGACGCCAACGCTTGAAACCAACGTCTTTTTGAAAATTGTCACAAAACGATAACGTCATCGTGCATTATAGGCCATGCGACAGTGCAAAAGAATAAAACATTATATTAATTGCACTGTCGAGACATGTAACCGTGCAATATAACGTTTTACAGTGCAATATACCGATTTCGTATGGGGAAATTTGAAAGTACATTGTAGCAGAATATAATAGCTAATTTTAGTATATACAGAATAAAAACAGTGCATTATGTTATAAAATAAAACACAACATGTCATTGAAATATGTTGTATGCTTGTCTCGGACTAAGAAGAAAATAGTAATTCCAAAGCTCTCTACTAACTGACAAAAATATACATATGAGAAGAAGTTCAACAAAATTGATGAGGCTGGTGTACATAGGGCGGATTATAAAGCGCTGTGTATTTACCACCCGTCCTTTACCTGTATATACCATTCCAAAATTACGACAGAATAATGCATCAAATTATTTAGAAATATTTTTGTCTTACAAACTCTAACCGGTGCGGTGACTCATTGATAGAGCGTTCGCTTCGTGATTCGGAAGGCGAGGGTTTGAATTCCGATCGCGTTACAAATAAGACGTTTAAATTACTAGGTAATCCTCTCGCTCCATGTTCAGCACTCAGCATTTCTACGCAGGAGATAAACTGGTTGGTTCGTTTTCAGGATAATGTGACCGAGTGAAGTACCGTGTCAATGTGTCTGCGACGTGACATTGCAATGATACAGCACTATAAAGTTGCAATCAGTGTGCACTGTCACAAGCAACCACTATCTCGATATGACCTAAACATTAGCTGAGACGTTAAACCCCAATAAATATTAACACAATAACAACATTGTCCTAAACTGCTCAGTAGCTGTGTGTGATGATATATGTAGGGATTGTTCTAAACTAGCTGCTCAGTAGCTGTGTATAATGATATATGTAGGAATTGTCCTTAACTAGCTACCCAGTAGCTGTGTTTGATGATATATATAGGGATTGTCCTAAACTAACTGCTCAGTAGCTGTGTTTAATGATATATTTAAGGATAGTCCTAAACTAGCTGCCCAGTAGCTTTGTTTGATGATATATGTAGGGATTGTCCTTCACTAGCTGCACAGTAGCTGTGTTTGATGATATATTTAGGGATTGTCCTAAACTAACTGCCCAGTAGCTGTGTTTGATGATATATGTAGGGATTGTCCTAAACTGGCTGCTCAGTAGCTGTGTTTGATGATATGTAGGGATTGTCCTAAACTAACTGCTCAGTAGCTGTGTTTGATGATATATGTAGGGATTGTCCTTCACTAGCTGCACAGTAGCTGTGTTTGATGATATATGCAGGGATTGTCCTAAACTCACTGCCCAGTAGCTGTGGTTGATGATATATGTAGGGATTGTCCTAAACTAACTGCCCAGTAGCTGTGTTTGATGATATATGTAGGAATTGTCCTTAACTAGCTGCACAGTAGCTGTAGTTGATGATATATGTAGGGATTGTCCTAAACTAACTGCCCAGTAGCTGTGTTTGATGATATATGTAGGGATTGTCCTAAACTAACTGCACAGTAGCTGTGTTTGATGATATATGTAGGGATTGTTTTAAACTAACTGCCCAGTAGCTGTGTTTGATGATATATGTAGGGATTGTCCTAAACTAACTGATCAGTAGCCGTGTTTGGTGATTTATGTAGGGATTGTCCTTCACTAGCTGCCCAGTAGCTGTGTGTGATGATATATTTAGAGATTGTCCTAAACTAACTGCCCAGTAGCTTTGTTTGATGATAAATGTAGGGATGTCATTCTGATGAGTGTTATTTTAACTTATTTATCTGAATGTATTTTTTTTTTTGTAACACAAAATATTTATGTTTGTCTTTTTAACAGAAAAAAGAGCTTTGAAGATGGTGTTCAGGGTTATAACAAAAATGGTGCTCCTTGTTCAAAGTGTCCACCTGGTCGTCAAACGTGCAGCTCTGACAAATTGTGTGGTGAGTTAATGTTTTATTCTCACCAAGTACGTCGACCTTGCTTATGTTCCTTTTCAAACTTGACTGGATTCCTCCCCTGAAATGCTACGCACGTCACAACTTGGAACCGATAATAAAACTGGTTCAAAAAGATCAAATATGGACGCAGTTAGGACATTAGAGTGAAAATTGGACAGAACAATGTAGATCATTATCTAAAAACAAAATGTAACAGTTCACCTTAAACGATAAAGTAACACAAAAACTATAACGATATGTGCTATTGTATAGTTTGGGATTATAGTTTCTAAGGTCTTGCTCAACTCCCAAAATCGTGGTCTTAAAATCAAGAAGCAAGGTATATACGCTGTAAGACGAGAAAAAAGAACAGTATGATGTACGCCGTTGACAGTTGATATGGCAGCCATGTTTTAAAACAAAAAACATTTTGTCCAAGTATGCCTCGGAGTTACTGTAAATTTTATCAGAATAGGGCTTGAATGTAATCTACCTTACACAGATTAATCTGAGATAAAAGTAAGACAAAACAAGGTAAACAATCTTAATGTCTCGCTCTATTATTTTTACCTACCTCAATCTTGGCTACATAGGGGCTGTTTCAAAAGTATTTAGTTCCGTGTTATCCCAAAGAGAGAGAGAGAGAGGGGGGTGTCAACATACTCGCCATACTGCTACATGAGAGAACGGTGACTGAGTGACTTTTTACATCTAACGATTTTTCATAACATTTGTCCGATGGTCAATATATGTTAGAAATCATTGCGCTAGGTAAATTTTGTTCAAACAGCACTGCCATCACCGGAATCTGTAAAAAGACTCTAAGATTGGTCCAGGGAAGTTGAGATAAACAGAGAAACTTTAAAAGCAAAGAATAATTAACAGATCATCCTGAAACATAAAGCATAATATATACCGGTACCTTAAGTTGATATAAAAATCAGAAAATAAGTCATCGTAATAAATCGACGCATATCTTCGTGCCGAGAAATTAGAATTTCCAATTTACTTTCTACATGCATTGTACAATGCCATTCTTAATCTTTGATAAGAGATAAACAATACAATGGCAACGGACGGCAAATAGTTGATTTGCGTGATTTTATCTACGTATTTTTTTTGTTTTGATATAGAGTCATTACTCATTTCCAGTAAAAATTTTATAAATGTTTTTTAACTGATCAATATATATTCGAATATTTATTTGTACATTGTATAGATCTATATAGATTTATTTTCAATAGTTAAATTATCGGTTATTTGCTTTCGTGTTTTAGAAAGATAAAACATTGCGAAATAACAATAATTATCGATTCTCCACAATTAAGCCTTCTGAGACACGAAGGCAAAATAACGAAAAGGCGAAAACGATTAGTGAAGCGATAATTACAGAGAACTAAACATTAACTGATGACTACGAACCAAGTGGGTCATTCAACACAAATCAACACTTTCGTAAATCAAATTTCTTTTCTTTCCCCCAAGTGTCAATAATATAAGCGTTGACAAATTAATATCAGTAAATATTAACGATGAACATTTAATTTAATAATAACCTTCAATCGGTAATACCAGAAGTGTATATACGTCGCCATAATTGGTCCAGGTTAAAATTTGTTCCGTTTATTTACAGAGGCGCCTCCCGCTTCAAAGAAGAGAAGGCTGTTTAAAATGCTAAATGAGCTCCGCAGAGAACTGAAGAGTAATCCGAGCGACACCAACAAGGAAAAGGCTGTTCTCAGCAAGTCAAACCAGGAGTCACGAGTTCTCTAAACAAGCAACAGTTTCAGCATACATTCGTCAGGGTTGGAGCCTTGGGAAAACCAATGGGGTCAAAACTTATAACCTCAGAATTTGTTCTGCTTCACATGTGTATGCCCCCCTCGCAGGCTACAGCCCTGTTTGTGCTTGTATCACAATTCACTGAGTTACCTTATTCCTATGATGATGATGATGATGATGATGATGATGATTCCTCAGTTTTATTTTTTTTATTTTTTTTATTTTTTTCATTTCCATTTATAAGTTATATTCCTCGTTTTCTCTTAGTTTCATCAGGAAACTGAATACTTTTATATTTTATATATTTTTCTTCTAAAGTATATATAAATATCTGCGTTGTATTTAGTTTTTACACTGTACTGTATTGCTAACTTATATATTATTTCTAGTATTTACCCAAGAGTTTAATATATTTTATAAGTTTAATTGTATCAACCGTAAAATTCACTGACAAGTCAAATTTTCCAAGTTTCTTAAATCTCACGAAGAGTCAATCAAGAGTTAAAATCAAGATAAAATTAAACTTTCAGATCATCAATTTTATAAAATATTCAACAATTTTTTAACGAAGGACAACAATTGATTATTGAAAACACACATTTGTTGTTATTATTTATTAATAGAATTATTTCAGTAAACATTTTATTTATTTAGTCAGTATATTGTAATATTAATTTTTTTCTCTTTGAATTAATAAAATATTTTCTTGCATTCTTTTCGTGTACTGTTTTCATCATTTATGTGATGTCAAGCGGCCTCAAGCATTGTGTAAACGGTACATTGCGTTCGATGTTCAAATATATTTAGATTTTTTCCTCAATATAAAACTGTTAACCAGATTAACCCAAACATTTTATTCGTCAGAAGTCCATTCTGCTGTGGTAGCTGGCCTCTAACATTTTGTGAACTGTTTTTTGCTTCTGATGTTCAAATGTATTTACTGGGTTCTTCTCGCCAATTTGGTTGGTTTGATATCATTTTTAAATGCTCGTCTGACTTTGCTATATAATTCTAGTGGTTACTTTTTGAAGATGCTGTTGAATGTTTGTCAATAACCTTTATTCTGTTGATCCTATTTATTCTTGTTTCCTTGGTAGAAAACTGTTTACCAGATTAACCCCACCATTTCATTCGCTTCAGGTTATTCCGAGGCGATATATGCAAGTGGCCTCGCACATTTTGTGCTGTAGTTTTATGTGTATTTATTGCTTTTCATTGTTCGTTTCCGTTTTCTGTTGTCCTCGGTTCCTCCGATTCAGATGTCATTTTTCCGTTATGTTTTACATGGTGTAATTTTCTTGGTATATATCATTGTTGTGTTTGAAGGAACTTCTGATTAAAATGTTCCGCGGACATAGTTCACTTTAGTTGTTTGCGAGGCTTTTTAGTTGTGGTATTGGTTATTTTTCGTAGTTGCTTTCGTGACATTTTTTTGTACAGTTGCAGATGCATCTTAGCTTATATATCTCAGCATACTTTTTAAAGACATTATTTTGCAATACAAATGTCTTTAATGTTTTCTTTTTCCAAAGTTCACTTTTTATACATAAAATCCCATTTAAAGTCTTTGAAATGCTGACAACCTCTAGTTTTCTTTGTGGCAGAAAATACTATCAAGAGATGGTGACTCTGACGTATTACGTAAGGATATAATAAAGTGTGCATTTCAATGATAAAGTTGTAAAACCATTCTATTTAACGATCTTTGAAGATTTTCTAAAACTCCAAACTTAAATCGCTTTTCTGTATATCTCATTTCAGTGTCCATTTTGTTGGCATAAGGGTATATTGTCGGTTTCTTAGTTCTAGGACTTATTCAGCTTTTTTGACCTCCGATAGCGTTTGTTCTGTTGATCCTATATCTTCTTGTCCGATATTATGAAGCAATGATTTTTTAAGCAAATGAAATTGTGGTCCTTTGATACACGTTGTTATTGCTGACAAAAAACTAGAAACAAACCGTCAAAGGACCACAATTACATTTGATTAAATATTCATTACTTATAGTTACAGTTTTATTGAATGCGTATATTAAATGTTTGCTTATATGACGCAAATAAAATATTTATTGGTGGTATTAACGCATTTGATAGGAGGGAGGGAGGGGGCAAATATTGAAATTACCTAGAACCATGTCTTGACAATATGACGCCATAAATTGACTGGTTCTTTGAAAAGAGGACCGAGAGAAGTTGACACAACCAACAATAGCCATATCAACGTAATTCAGCATCGGAATAAAAAGAAAATCAATTGACGTCACAAGAGTCCCATAGACAAAACATCCATGGGGATCGACATAGGACAGCCACCCAGAACAAAACCAGGCGGTATTGTGTAATCAGTAAATGAAGCCTCAACCTTCCCACTTCCCACTCGAGACAAGAAATCTTGGGTATAAACGTACATATACAATTTTTAATAAAAACACTTTATGCCGCTGTCAATCATTTCAACAACCAACCACTCGCATCAATTGTCCATAACAATTTAAAAGAGTAAAACGTATTTACAAATTTACAAAAGGAAATAGGAAACACGGAACTTGGACGAAGCCAAGCGGCACAAAGCAGAAAACAGTAGCTACATATGTACACCATGGAGGATTCGTATATTCCACATATACTTGATTTAACGAATAGTGACATTAATGAACATGTCATTTTCTGGGTAGTGTTCTATGTTTTGAATTGATTTTAGTATATTCTCTTTTAAAGCGTCATCAGGTGTCTTTTGGAACAACGTTTCAAAGTGGCATGATCAAGCCTTTAGGATATCCCGTGATTACCTATAAACAGTCTCTTAATATCTGAATACTGTTTTATTGATATCCATGTTTATTCAGCAGATGCTAGACAGGTGCTCGGTCCAAATTGTTGGATGTATGTGTATCAGTTAATTGCTTCGATGTGTATTTGTCACAGGAACATCTTAATTCTGTCCTCTATTCTGGTGCTGAATACTTTGATGCGGTTATTGTTGGTTTGTCTATGTCTCTCATTCTGTTGATTTCACTCATCTTGATTTTACCTGAATACGTTTTGGCTTCCTTTTTCTCCATACACCTTGACTATTTTCTATTTTGCCGTTTTCCAGTTGTTGTCCATTCTCGTCTGCTTGCTTTCATTTTTATGTAGTTCTGGAAGTGGTTTGCTCCACATTTAAGATGTGCACCTCCCCTTTTAGAGAGATGTGGTGAGTTTTTAGAAAAATCCCATGTGTTGAACGTAGTCAATATTTTACATTTTTATTAACATACAAGACCGAGTTTGTTTAATCTGAATCTCCTGCAGTTTTGACAATATTTTTATCAAATTTTGCACATTTATTATAGACACATTGAAGATGTGCCCTTCCCCTTATTGGAAGATTTGGTGATTTTTAAGACAAAATCCTATATGTTGTACTTGGTCAATTATTAACATTTATATCATCACACAGTACTGAGTTTGTGTAATTTGAATCTCCTGCAGTTTTGAGTAGATTTTTTCACAAATTTTACCATTGATTGCAGACACATTAAAGATGTTCATGTCCCATTTTGAAGAAATTTAGAGAATATTTAGAAGAAGAATGTCTGTGTGTTGAACTAAGTCTGCAATTTTTCAATGGCTGTTTTTAAAACTTTGATTTATTAAATCTAGAACTCCTAAAATTATGAATGCATTTTCCTGTATGCATAGTTTTAAATTTTAAGATATATCTACTCGAGATCGAGTTTGCCCTGGTCGACGCAGGTTAGGGCCGAATGACTCTTGTTTAACTGTGGAAAGGGTTGCCGTGTACCGGAATGACACGGAAGCATCATGGCGGGTGACACATGTGGAGCAGGAAACGCTTACCATATCGCAAGCATATTGTTTTTGCTTCTAGTTTTTAAAATGTACATTTTGTTATTTTCTGTGTGTAGCCCACGTTTTCCTTTTGGTTGCCCATTTCCATGGACTTACGGCTTTAGAATATCAACTTGGGTTTTCGAATTTACTACTTTAACATGTTAATTCTTGTTGTAGATATGTTTGCTTGTTAATAATCTTTGTTCTGTTGATCCTATTTCTTCTTGATTTTAAGTAGACTTGTCGGGGTACCCATTGTTTTATTTTTTTTTATTCTTTCTGTCCTAAATAGTGAATTGGTTACAACGTATTTTCATTGTGTTTAGTTGTTGCGGGTTGTTTTTGTTGTTGTCCAAAGTATCTCAGGAATATTTCTATTACACTATATAGCTACCTTCCTCTAGATATGCTCGCAATAAATCGCGTAAACAGCACTTCTATTAATGTCGTGAAGAAAGAATCTTCTAATTCTCCATTGTTCCAAGTGTTTTTATTTACTATGTACGATCTGTTGTTCGTTGAGAGTTGACTTTGATGTAATAGTTATTATTTTTTTGGATTATTTGAAATAACCACACTTTGAACACACTGCCTGTGATTTTGTTCCACTTTGACATAGCTTCTGTATATACAGTTTTGCAATTCTTTTCTTTGGTTCTGTTGATCATAGTTCTTCTTGTTTGATTTGACTGATCTGACATTTTCCTTTATATCCTTAATGGTGCTACGATGACGTCAGCTATTTGACAGTGACGAGTAATTTGCTTTCATTGACGCGTTTATTTCTACACTATCAGATTCATGATTATTCATTGTCTGTGCGACCAGCTCCACTCCCACGACTCCATTCACTTGCACGTCATCAAACCTAAAACCAAAAAATAAAAAGTAAATCGAACAAATATTCACAGAAAAAATTAATAACGGCAGGATTTCTTTAAACTCGCCTAAAGGCAAGCTTATAGTACTACCTAGCTCGTGTTAACGGGAAATGCGGGCTTATCGATTGCAAAGGGGCGAGCGGGAAGTTTCCCGTTGGCCCTATATATGCTTTATATAGGAACAAATAAAATGTAAATCGAATAAATATTCACAGAAAAAATAAGTAACGGCAGGATTTCTTTAAACTCACCTAAAGGCAAGCTTATAGTACTACCTAGCTAGTGTTAACGGGAAATCTGGGCTATTCGATTGCAAAGGGGCGAGCGAGAAGTTTCCCGGTGGCCCTATATATGCTTAATATAGGAAAAACTAAAGGTAAATCGAATAAATATTCACAGAAAAAATAAGTAACGGCAGGATTTCTTTAAACTCGCCTAAAGGCAAGCTTATAGTACTACACAGCTAGTGTTAACGGGAAATCCGGGCTATTCAATTTCAAAGGGGCGAGCGAGAAGTTTCCCGGTGGCCCTATATATGCTTTATATAGGAAAAAATAAAAGTAAATCGAATAAATATTCACAGAAAAAATAAGTAACGGCAGGATTTCTTTAAACTCGCCTAAACGCAAGCTTATAGTAATACCTAGCTAGTGTTAACGGGAAATCCGGGCTATTCGATTGCAAAGGGGCGAGCGAGAAGTTTCCCGGTGGCCCAATATATGCTTTATATAGGAAAAAATAAAAAGTAAATCGAATAAATATTCACAGAAAAAATACGTAACGGCAGGACTTCTTTAAACTCGCCTAAAGGCAAGCTTCTAGTACTACCTAGCTCATGTTAACGGGAAATCCGGGCTTTTTATTGCAAAGGGGCGGACGGGAAGTTTCCCGGTGGCCCTATATATGCTTTATATAGGAAAAAATAAAAAGCAAATCGAATAAATATTCACAGTTAACTAACTACTCACTCAAATTCAAACATTATTCATTTATTTTATCAAATTATTAAAATACATATCAGAAAGTTAACACAACTAACTCACAACCACGCAAGCACACCCATCCACCTACCCACGCACGCACGCACGCGCGCGCGTTCACACACACACACACACACACACACAGATAGCACATATACATACATTATTCATTTAATTAATAAGAACT
>JAUMGZ010103775.1:0-17689 GCA_032359645.1 Pododesmus macrochisma
CTTTGTCTGGCCTCTACCCTTCAACCTTTCTGACTTGGGTGACCCTACCAGAAACACAAGTTCCCGCCAGCATAGCTTTCCAGGTCATTGAGACGCGCAAACCTCCCTACCACGATAAGGTGTCTAGCACAGGGAGGTCTTCAATGTACAACATTGCTGTGTCTTTAGTTTGGAGAGTGTGGTATATATAAAAGACAGCTAATTTATTAGCTTAATAAATTTATACCTAAACAACGACACAATTATTAATATTGGACTTTATCTGTATATTATTGAATAACAAGTAATTGTATAATTTTAGTATTAATAGTTAGTTAGGGCCTTGCACAAATCTAGCAAACACGTCATGTGACACATTATGATGATGGGATGAGATGACACAATATTTGAGTGTTCTGATTGGCTGTTCGATTTTTTTGTTAGCATTCCTGAGCAGCCATATTGAATATTGATCATACAAATGTTGTCCTGTTGTAACTTAATTCATATAACCTCACGATAACTGCAAGTATTTTTATACCCTCCCTCTCGACCCATAACTTAGACAGTTGTCCCATATAAGCTTTATTTTATATTTTTGATATGCAACTTGAATTTTCAAGATGACTGTATTGTATTACATCTATGTGTTATCTTGTAACAATTAACATGTGTTGGCGGATTTTTTGAACCCCATCATTTTATAAAGTAGTAGGATGGGTATAAGTAATAATGTAAACTTTCTTGCATCGTTATTATATATTAGTTATGTATATTTTTAATTTTATATGTCACCTTGATGGCTTTAATTTAGATGTGACTTGTTATTTATGCAATGAAACATAATCTTTGAATGTCATTAAATCCACATCAAGGTGGCCTTCTTCAATCTACAACTTTGTCTTGTCTTTAGTTTGGAGAGTGTGATATATATAAATGTAGCTATTTATATTTTAAGAAACGTCTGAAACACAAAATTGCAAACTGAAACGTGCAAACAATACATAAGCCAAGCTGACTAGTTATAATGTTCATGATAAAGTCAATCATGTCTCACAGCATGGAGGGTAGAGGCAAGACAAAAAAAAACACCCTTAGGACGAGAAAAAGCTGTAGGTCATGTGTATATAGAGTTTAATTTACTGACATTATAGAGATCCCCGTGTACACTTCAACCATAGTAGTAGGCGGTATCACCGTTACATAGGGTAATATTTTTTCTTGTGTTATCTCTATGCTTTGCCTTCCCGTTGACACTTCCCTTCCTGTCCCATCACTAGGTTTTTTTTTCTTTATTCGTCGTGATACCACCGAAATAGTGTGGAAGAGACGTTAAACCCTATCAAATCAAACAAATTCAGTAACATATTAATGTCTACATAACTAGCGTCATCACGCCGTCTAACGATGTCCTTGGTGACTATCTCAATATGTCAATATTGATGCATGAACTATAACATCATTTGAATGACGGTTTAATGGGAATTATTTACCCTCGTTATTTGAACCATTACGGCCATAACGAGTAATAGCGAAACACAGTGCACACCGTTCAGATAAATACAAGTTGTGTAAAGCAGGCTGGTTGGACAATATGAAATGTTGTATGCAAATGTTGATGGTAGCAATTTTCACACACAAACAAGAAGACAGAATAGTTTCAAAGAACGAAAGTGTTACAAATTAAAACGCATCTACAGCAAAAACTAACCTGAAACTGATACATGTTAGATATTTTAAGTAAAATAAAACAGTAGGGTTCTATTTGTACAGCTTTAGTTTACATATGTTGTCGTATGTTTTCTACACATATAATTGAAAGTACCTTAAAAATATGTTTACAGTTTTTTGTGTGGTGTTTGGTTCTCTACTCTATTGAATTGCAAATTCTATTTTCTTAACATAAGTGGTCTGATCGTGCAATACCAATTATACATAATATACATATATACATCTATGGAATGATTACTTAATATTCAATTTAATGTCATGTATATTGACCTATCAAAATAAGTAGGTGTACTTTTATGTCGTTGGAGCCGTATCTTTATCTATTTATGAATTCAAAAATTGTCCCATTACAAAATGTCGCTGGGGATTATGAAAAGCAAAATGATTAATAAGTACGCAGAGAGGGGAATCATTATTTATTTATGTTATTGATATGAATATTGTGTAAACACATGCATACATCCTCTGTGATTTAATGACAAAATTATCATTCATAGTTTGGGAATACAGTCCTATTGCCTTCCAAATTGCCACAACGGTGTTGTGTTCGTGTGTATGTGTATTGTACTGGTCAGGATAGACGTGGGTACGGAGTTGTTTCAGGAATTAGATAGATTCTTGGAATGACAGAAAGCGGCGATAGCTGTCAGTCGTGTAAAATTGAAGAGACTAAAGTAAAAATGAAGAAATCAAAATCACAAGCAGAATTGATTTGCTACATGGTGGAGAGACTCTTTGTCTGTCTCTCTCTCTCTCTCTCTCTCTCTGTCTCTCTCTCTATGTGTGTCTGTCTCTCTCTCTCTCTCTCTCTCTGTCTCTCTCTCTCTCTCTCTCTCTCTCTCTCTCTCTCTGTCTCTCTCTCTCTCTCTCTCTCTCCGGGAGAGCTGATATGTGACATTGAACAGACTAAAGTAATAAAGAAGAACTCCAAACCTCAAGCAAGCGAGTTCGAACAAGGGAATCAGTCCTTAAACCATCTGTTAACTTGAAAACAAAATCGTTGACGTATAAGCTGAATGTCATTAGAATTTGGCACAAAATGCCTAACAGTCTTATCGCACCCAATTCACCATGGAGGATCCTTCGTTTTTATTTTTAAGTAGATTACAATTTGTAATGCACGTACATCGTATACGGAGACGTCTTAAACAAGCAGAAATAGGATCGACAGAACAACATTTATTAAAAAACGGACAATAGCTTCATCAAAAAGTCACCACCAGAATGAACTAGCAACATGAGACGGATATTTACGAGTGACGTCAAATCGAAATAAACAGAAAAACAGGTCTTTTCATATAATAAATTGGTATTTTTTTGTTTCTGGTAGATATTATAAGATAATAACAAGCATTGCAAAAAGTTAATAAGAAAATATTTATCAGTAAAATGGGTAGGGAAAGCAACCCAACAACATAAATAGAGAAGCGATAAAGAATGAAGACCTGTAATTCTGAACCCAGCACCTCTGCAACAGAAAGCAAAACTGAACATTACATAAATACAGTGTTGGAAGATTATTTGGCTTTTTCAAAGAATGTTTATTCTTTTGACAAAACACACCAGATTAAAAAGCAAAAGTAAGATACCATTTGTCCTGTTGCTTGTGCATATTTTGTAGTATTTATTCTTTGGCTGTTTTTGAAAGTATCATAAGCACTTTTCGCAATTGTATAAATCAATTACAATTTCAAACTTTACTTAAACGGATGGGCCTAGGATAACTATTATATTTGCAACATGCAATAAACATGGGCGCAAAGGATGTGGTATATGAGGAGAACTTGACGTGAAGGGCAACATTTCCTCGGAACAATACTACAAAAATGGCTTAGTCCACAAGTTAGATTTTCCAGATTTTTTTTAATGATATTGTGATGAAAAATAAGAGAAAAACCAATGGTAATAGGTCTGATATTGCAATATATAAAGAATAATATTACGTATATAAATAATGTCAAGTACAAACAGTTGTATAATGGTATTTAAAAATGTTTAGGCACAACTCGTTTAATTAAGGCCGTATATTTATCAATGTTTGAATTCGTAATATTGTACAACTGCTTTATATTATCTTGATTAACTAATTTACGTTAAGGTAATATGTTTTCTGTGAATGCTGAGGTTAACTCGTCTTCAATATTGTTTATATGAATATTCGTAGAATCATAAATATATCCTCCTTTGAAGATTATATTATTATTCATGGTATTGTTTATTCATAGTTTGGGAATACTTTTTCAACATCACGTTGTCCAAGTTTCTGAAACCAGAATTCTATTATAAGTACGATAAGACAAAAAGTGGGCGGAAATCGTTCTATCTATCCTTAATGCTTTACTTTCCCGTTGCTGTTACCGCTTCTATTCGCTCCAGTCTTATTGTGTGTTGTTTTCCCCTTTGTAGGTCTTTAGTCACGACATCGGTGAATGATTTCAGAAATGATGTAAATGTCTATATGGATACAAATACAATGCACAGATATCTAAATTCAATGATGATCTTGCATAAGCATAATAATATAGGTATCTCACACAGAGTATTATTTTCCCCCTGATAGTTATTATATTTTTGGTGGCATTGTTTCGTTTGCATTATTTGTTTCTGATCACATGAGTGGTTGCTTCCGCTGGTGGCTTGTCCTGAGAATAACCGTCACCCAGTAGCGTTTTGCTTCCGTTAATATGTTATACTGAACTTTATTAAGGAGTAATTGCTGCGTTCGAGGCACTCCGTCATTTATTCCCGGCTGATAACGTTCTGCCAGTTATTTTTTTATTTATTGACCTAAAAGGACACAGTTTAATACTTACCTTATTCTAAATTGTTGTGTTTGGTAGGTGTTTTCACTCTTTCTTTATTGTAAGTTTTTTCATACGTCTGTCCGACTTTTGTTAACATTTAATTCCATAAAAATGACTACGTCATCTTTTCTGAGGAGGGCAGAATTGTCCAAAATACGTGTCCTGAAGCATTTGTAAAACATCCTATTTTGACTACCCGCGACTCAGTATTAAATCGGTTTGTGGTAACATTTCCATAACCAAAACAAAGAGACTCTTTCTATAAACATATGTGCACTCGACTAACTTACTTTATCCGAATATCGTAATAACGACCATAGAACTTAGTAATTATTAACATATATAGTTGTGAATTTTAAAAGAATTTAACATGTTTCTTTTTACTTTGGGAATAAATTACTATCATGTATACGCAGTGTAGTTATTGCATAACAAGTTCGGATAATTCAAATATCGTCATTTATCAAAAAGAAACGAAAACAGGACACCAAAACTACCATAAAAGTATGAAAAAGGATGCACATATTTTCAATATATATATATATATAGTAAACGTGAAACGTTTCAGAATGGTTAATTGAACACTGTTAAGTGTTTTGATCATACAGAACTGTACCTTAAAGTTAAAGAATGGAAAGACAGCGCTATACAATAATACATGCTGTGTAAGACGGGCATATTAATTCAAGGCAAAACACAAGAATGAGTCAGGAAGAGAAGCAAAAATTACGCGAAATTTATATATATATATAAATTGATTTTATTTAAATGAAACATATTTTGAAAATTAGTTTAGAGGTCAGGCCTTCGAGTCCGTTGCCAAAGAAGTAGTGTTGATGGAACGATGTTGTCGTCTTTTTACTTTTCAAATACATACGTGCGAAAAACTCAATGTTGCAATGATCCTCTAACAACATAAACATGCCAACTTTATGTTGTCATTGTTTAATATAACCTCATAATATACACGTGATTCGAACAATAATGCGAATATAATTGAGTAATCACCGACAGGTTAAAAAAAGTTTGAGAAACAAGCAATAGCTACATCAAACAAATCAGTACCAAAAGGTTTAAAAATAAATTGACATCACAACAATCCTCAAGACTAATAATCCATGACAACGAACTTTGCAATTTTATGGATTATATGTCACCGAATACTATGTTAATGTTAAGATCTATGTAGGAACTAACTAGTTTGGCTTGTCTTTGAATTAGGGATTTCTGTATTTTTTCTGAAACGATTCTTTTATTTACATTCTTGAAAATTTGCAAGATTATGGGGAAAGAATTTTGTGAATACACCACTAATAAGTTAAAAACAAAAAATAGAACAAAAGCTGTCTGAAATGTTACGTTGCAGTACATGTTGCATTTGCGCGACAAATACCATATATGCATAATAAATCACATTGATATTTGGATTTATTATTTTTGCTTTTTAATTTATTATTTTCATTGGCTATTATGCTATAACGTGACAGTTTATAAAAATGTTATCAACGGAGTGTTTCCAAAAATAAACACACAGGACATTTATAAACCTAGTGTTTCCAAAAATAGAACGCAATTCGAAGGCTTCAAGTTTGTTGTCATAGCAAATATGGTTCAAATGGAGGAAAATAATATGATACAGTCACAAACATCATAAATGGCTAAATTCAATGTTATACCACCAATGCCAAAGATAACAAATTGTCTGAATGTTACAGTCAACTACTACATTATAACCAAATAATTTACTGATTGTGATAAACTTTAAAATTTGTTGTTAAAGTTACAATTGATTTATTGTTAATTTATCAAATTGTTGAAATTTTATTGTGTCTCATGTTTCTCATTGGTGGTCGCTCAGACTAAAAAAATTATAAAACAGGTATAGCCTTTTTTAGTTTCGGTCAATCCCTGGACTGTATAATATCTATTCTTATGATTTGTCAAATGGAAGTCTATCGACGGAACCGGAGATTTTTAAGCTCCTGACAATGAACCGTTCTATTGACTCACTATCCATCCTGCAATGTCCTTTTTTAAACCCAAGTTATTGTAAGTAATGAAAACAATTTCAAAGTGAAAAATAACATAAGATTTTAAATGTGTTTTATATTGACCGACCTATGATGATATGTTACTAACCTAGAGAATTGGGCGAGATTTTTTTTTACACAGGATATTTGTTTTGTTATCCTTTAGATATTGTTTTATATTGGTGACCCATTTCAGTGTACAATGTTTTATTCTCTTTGTAAACCATGACGTGCTTTATATCTTTGATCAACGAGGTTTTTTTTAAAGTTTAAACTTGAGCTATAATTTTATCATTTGATATCTACATTCTGTTTTGTGAAAGGCATGCAATGATGTAGTAGGTCTAAATATTGAACGCACCTGCACGGATGTCTTTAAACATCTATATCACAATAGTTTATTTATTGTTCTTCATCTCCCATTGGTTTGATTAAATATCGATTTTTTTAATTACTAATCCATTGAGATGTTATTTTTTACGATGAAGTTGATTCAAAAAGACATCCCCCGTATTCTGGTCAAATCAATTTAATGTTGACGGGAGAATAGCTGATAGTTTATTGCTTTAGAGTCGTAACCTACCTACCATGTTGTCTACGCCATAGGTTTGGATCTTTGTTAGGGCATCTGTCTTACGGATTTATAGAGAAAGGGCTACGTTGGTTTTTAATTGTTTACTTTTATGCGTAACATAAGATGAAGACTAAATATATAAATGATCTGATCTATATGATGAACATTTAAGTTACACATACGAAAAACTAAGAAAATGTTCAAAAGACGCAAGTTCGTGAACATGTGAAAATAAAAGAGAACACAGGGTTATGAAATTACAAAAATGTAATAAGGAAGACATCACAAATTATATTAAGCACTAGAAGCAAAACAGAATGACTGTGAAAATGATCATCGCTTCCTGATACAATCGTGTCACCCGTTAGAATGTTAGCGTTTCAATGCGGTATATGGCAATCATTTCCATCATTAACTTAGTGGTACGTAAATATCAGGATATTTAACATCGTGAGGAGAGACCAAAGGAGAAAACCCAAGTGACAGACATGTTGAGAAATAGCAACAGGAACAAAGAACAACAACAACAACAACAACAACAACAACAACAACAACAAGTTAAGCTGAAATAAAAGAATTTGTACATGAACTTGAAATTCAAGTAAATCAAAATGCAAACTCAGATGCAATATTGTGTTATCTATTCCAAAGTCAAAAATAGTCATAACATGAAGATACATTTCAACTTAACAGAACTTTATATTCCATATAGGTCCATACAAACACTTTCTTAGAGAGTTCAGGTCTACTTTCAACACAACCACTTACAAACAGTATCTGTACAATTATTGTATTAAGTGGGCAGTGAAGAAAAAAGGGGATGGGCGGAGAATTTTAACTCCGTTCCCTTCTCCATAAGCAACATACGACAAAATAAGACAATATTCAAAAGATCCCCTGAAAAGCAGTTGTGTACCTGTTCATTGACTATGTCAGTGCAGTAGAAGTGTAAAGATTGTTAAATGGATTTGTCGAGGCTTCGACTTCAATCTGTGTTGCTGTCTACATAATACGGATTATTTTCGAGGATATAGATAAAAGCGTGACATTGAAATAAACGTGGGTTTTGTTATAAGCCAAAAGTATCAATTAAAACCGTAGCTAGTATATTTTGAATCTGAAGTAAGCAGACATCACATCGGTTAATAAAAATGGTAATTAATGAAATCGTCTTGGTTGCGTTACTGATAAGACAATTATCAGCTAAACTGTTAATACTAGTTAATTCGAGACTGCCTTTGTGTTGTGTTGTTGAAATGTTGCAATTTTAAAAATTGTTTTTTTTCGTTTATATATCAGATTCGAACGTCAGTGTCTTTGGTCTCGCTTGATCAAAGCAACTTATCGAAAACATGTCTTAAGTAAGAAAAGCGTTGAAAATCTTTTAAGTTTTTAAAATTTCAAACGAAAATGAAAGCAATATGTTCTTTTCACAGAATTAGGAAACTTATATAATCTTAAAGGGTATTAACTCCTCTTTGTTATCGTCAGCGACGTTTATAATACACCTTTTTAGTATATAATTATTGACTTAAGTGTAACCCGAGGTCACTTTTCGAAATCATGAAATAAGTTAGTAAAAGCGTTGAAAATAAAAAGTTTTTTTGAATTCTAAGGAAAGGGACGAAATAAGTTATTTTTTTACAGAATTATGAAATGTCGGTCATCTTAAATCGTATGTATTGCCCTTTCTGACATACAACGGTGTTTTTTATACATCAATTATTGTTTAAAATATAGAACATTAAGTAAGAGTCCCTTACTTTTTGCTATTTAATTGTAACACGGCATGTCGATCACATCACAGGTAAGTACTGGTATGCTTTGCCGAAAGAAGAGAAAAACTGCCAATGGATACATTTCAACTGAACGGTACTTAAGATTCCAGTAGATACAAATCCGCATACTAAAACTTTCTGAGAGAGTTCAGGCTTACTCTTTCAACAAAATCACTAACACAAATTATTTATAAAATATTAAAGAGGAGAGTAGAAAGGGGACGGGCAAAGAGCTTCAACTCCATAGACAACATTATACATAAACATACCTACTACAATACGCAACCACATAATAGTTCGTTTTCAAAATATTTGTATTAACTGAAATACTTTTTAATACAATAGAATTTAAGAAAAGTGTTTTGAAGTCTAAGATGTCAATATCTTGGATCTGCGTTCACTGTTGTTCGTTTGTATAGTCTATATTTAGGCCTGAGCGAAACGACGCAACATATACTATCAAACTTGTTTGCGTTTAGCGTCCTACACAACCCTTTTTGATTTCATTTGTTCATAGTTTCGACCTCGTTCTGTTACAAAGTAGTAAATATGAAAAACCAAGATGATATCCATGGACATTGGCAAATAAAAAGAAAACGTGGGACGCACACAGAAACAAGAGGCTCGTTAGGCCTTAACGTCCATATGGTTGAAATAGGACTATTAAAGTATATTTTTAGCAGTTGAATACCTTAAACAAACTTGATTCTCCGTGCCCTAAATTTAAAACACAAACCAAATCATTAAGCACTAGACCTTCAAGTTTATAAGATTTGTTTTCTTCTTCATAGTTTCCCCATGTTGGCCCCCCAAAGTAATTACCTCTGGGGTAAGAGCCCAATCGTTGGAACAAATATGAACCCCCTTCCCCTAGGGAAATTCCTACAAAGTTTGAATGAAATTGGTCCAGTAGTTTTTGACAAGAAGCAGAAAATGTGAAAAGTTAACATATTTGCTATATATAATGTGTTGAACTTTGACCTCCAAAAAGCAAAACCTATGTTTGACCCCAGAGTCACGCCCTGAACAAACTGGGTGTCCCATGCCCTAACACTACATACCAACATATGAAGCTCTAGGCTTTTTAGTTTATTAGAAGAAGATTTTTGAAATGTTGTCACCCCCTTGGCCCCCTGGTGGTGCCCGCTAAGGGGCCGAGTCACTTTTTTGAACAAAAATGGATTCCTCTCCCCTAGGGATACTTTCTACCAAGTTTGGATGGCATTGGTTCAGTGGTGTAGGAGAAGAAGTAGAAAATGTGAAACGTGTAAGACGGGCGGACTACGGACGGACGGGATTTGTATGAGAAAAAGTCTAGCTTGGACCTTTGGTTCAGATGGATTAAAAAGCACCAAAAAAAAATCAACCAAGAGGAAACATCACGAAAGAAGGAATCGTTTCCTCCTGCCACACGAGTCAACCATCGTGATGTTTACTGTCGTTTCGGTATGTATTCACCACGAAGAAATATGAACATCTGCATGTCAAGTCATGATGTACAGTTTTCCCTTTTGTTTGCACATTTTGCGATATGACCTGCTTTGAAAGGTGCTACACCACATTTATACAATTTACTCACGGGTAATCAATTACATACACTAACATGCATTTACCAGAGCAAAATTCCCAAAGGTGGTAATAAACTAATTCAGTAGCTAATAATGTCAAATAACGAAGATAATTTCACAAAAATCTATTCCCTTGCTGCCTCTTAAATCATAAAGATCATTCTCACAGCAACACTTCCGTATATATGTACTGCTTCAAGGCTGTAGAAAATCCTCGTATTTATGATATAATAAATCTGATGATGTATGTTGATATAGTATTAAATAGAAGGTTTAATTCAGCTTATATTCCTGCACTTGCTCATAATCTCGAATGGACCAGTCTTAAAAATAGGAAGGACGACATTTAAACCGGATAGATGAAAATAGATAGATAAAAACATAAATAAATAAGTAAATAGATAAGTAAATAAATACATAAATTAGTAAATACTCTTTTACATTAATAAATAAATAATAAATGAGGCGATAAAATACAAACCAAGAAGACAAAATATCAACAGAACAAAAGTTATTGACAAACAAACAATAGCTTCATCAAAAAGTCACAACCATAATAAACAAGCATTTGTTTGTTTAATTAGGGCTTAACGTCACTTCCAGAATTTTTCATCGATATTGTGACAAAAGACCAAAAGAGAAAAAACCAAAAGATAGAACAGGAAGAGAAACGGCGAGAGAAACGGGAAACGAAAGCAACAGTGACAGCTCATAAAGAAGGATGAGCCTATAGAAAAGCGTTTCTGCTACTCTTATATCGAACTTTACACGGGGGTCTTTATCGTGCCAGGGAGTTAAAAATCCCTGTTCACGGGACCGCCAGCTTAGTGTCTACTCGAATGAACAAGTTAAGTGAGACGGACACTAAACCAACCGAATGAGTGAGAGGACCTCGCTCTTGGCCCGAAGTCAAACGCTTAGTCAACCGTCATCAACGGACTTGAAGGGGTTAATGGGTATGAATTTAGAATAGACAAGACCTCTATAAAGAAAAGCTCTGAAGCTCAAGGGAGGGGGAAATCACACTAAAACTAGATTATGTCACATTTGAAAGCAGAACAACGCAGGGTGTCATTAGTAATTGAATTATGTGCACGGTTCAACATCGTCGTTGCAATCTCATTCTGAACAAAAGACGTTGATCAATCATTGCGTTATAACGGATTATGTATGATTAACTTATAGGCATACCACAGACCACCTTCTGGTTAATTGGACGCTTCATTAAGGTGGTAAATTTACGAAAGAAGTGTCAAATTAAGACTAACCAACATTTATTTGACTCATTGGATTCATTGTCTACAGTCCAAAATACCAATAACAAATGCGCTTTTATAAACACATTAAGTTTATAGACATTGGCAAACGAAAGGAACGGTGAACGCACACAGAAAACACAAAACGTTGTTCAGAAAGGTCGTGCACAGGGAACAACGGCTACAGGAACTGCCAAAAGCAATAGGGATAGTACAGAAATTAGGATGACCCATATACAAATGCGTTACCTCATACATTTATCAAGCT
This sequence comes from Pododesmus macrochisma, assembly GCA_032359645.1. Taxonomy (NCBI): domain Eukaryota; kingdom Metazoa; phylum Mollusca; class Bivalvia; order Pectinida; family Anomiidae; genus Pododesmus; species Pododesmus macrochisma. Next base: position 11,989 of record JAUMGZ010103775.1, read on the forward strand.
TTACATGGGATATTTATCGTGCCAGGGCTACACATTTCTATGATTGCAATAAACGCACTGGGGACCTACACAGTGCTTGTTTTTTTCTATTTCACTCGACATGTTTTATCTTGTTTGATATATTTACCAGATATCTGATTATAAAACTGTACCTTCATGTGCTGTAAAATGAAACGTTACCCTACGTATTAAAGCAGTTAATGTGAATAATAGAGAATAAGATAATCCCGCATTTAGAGAGTGATTACATCCGATTCCTATGTGGGTTTCAAATTTTAATTATAACACATATAGAATATCTGCACCATGTAACAATAAGATATAGAAAATCTGATATGGCAAAGAAATTTTATTAGCAAAGAATACCAAAGTATTTGTAAATGAAAAATGTCAAAATTATGAGGCTTTCAATCCTTACCGTATGATGTAACTGCAGGAAGTTATTACCAATTGTTATCAACAACAACGTTTTTTTTGTGATTCACCTAAACAGTTTATTTGAGAGGCGTATACTTTTCTATATCTTGCTATCTCCTCTTGCTTAATGTTCGTCATACCTGTTAGTCTTGACACTGTTTTAAAGCTCGTGCAAATCAACTCTGTTATACACAAATCGAATTCGGTAACCGTAACGTTTCAACATTGAGATATCCCGCCTTAATACATATCAAATTCTAAGTCCAATATCAGACCCGACCGATTGAGATACAAAACAAAATGACTTAGATGGGCTATTTAATTGGAGTCGAACATGGTCATTAAAGTTTCATCATGACAAGTGCAAAGTTTTGCCGATAACTGAAAAAAAAAACTAAACTGAAAACCCCAAATCTACAAGATGAATACATGCGAAGGTGGGCGCATATTCCTGGATACAATTGGGTCTGAGAAAGATGTTGGTATCACTATTGATGAGAATTTGCTATTTGCCAAAAATATCCAAAACCAAGTCAATAAAGCTAACAAGATAGTAGGCCTCACTCGTCGATCTTTTGTTTTCTTGGATAACCATACATTCATTCAGCTTGCTATTAAAAGCACTTGTAAGACTGCATTTAGAGTATGCACATAGTGTGTGGACACCTTTCAGGAAGACAGGAACTACTAATATGGAGAGCATCAAAACAAGAGCCTCGCAAATGCTCTCATCATTGAAAAAATTGTCATACGAAGAGAGATTACGTTCACTTCAGCTTCCTACCTGCTAATATCGTCGTCTACGTGGTGATATGATAGAGGTATTTAAGATCATAACTTGTTTATGTGCACAAAAAAGATGACTTATTCGAACTTCAAGATAATATTACCACTAAAGGTCATTCTTTGAAGTTAAAAAAATAGCGTTGTCTTGATGTAAGGAAATACTTTTTCACTAAAAGAGTAATAAATATATGGAACAACGAATAGACTAAATATATATTTGGCAAACAACCAATGAAATTTGACTTTGAAGCAAGTTACGCGTTTCTAACCGGAAGTGAGTCGCGCAAAACAAATGTTGAACAGCAAATTATATATAAAGATGCAATAGTGCCAGCGTTCTGAAACAACATAAGGAACCATAATAAATGAACAGGGAACACGAAAGGATAACTACTTCCCGTTAGGCTAAGAATATGCACGTGCCTGAGATGGAGATACATGTTCAACGTTCAAAGCCGTGGTCATTGAACCAATTGAACCTATGATACATCCGGATAGTTGTCTTCAATTGTCTCTTAAACCGTCTGATAAAATGGTCCCTAAATATCACTTAAATATACATGTACTGAGTATTGTCTACCATTGAACAAAAACGAGTTTAAATATTTTTATACATTCCGTGGTAAGAATACATTAAATTTGTAGACACTGTCTGTTTCATGATGACGACGTAAGCTTGTAAATATATTGACATTTCTTAAATTATCATGGGAACATTTAAAAAAGTGCTGCTGTAAATAAAAGCAATAGTTTTGTCGTTAAATTTTCAATGTTCTTCCTTATGACATATAAACCATCCAACACAATCTATTTGCTAACATATTTAACGTCCTCCACAAGTTTTATTTTTTCAAAGCTTATTTAAAGAATATCAGGTTTTAACTTAGAGTTTTAACTAAAAGAATGAACTCTTACACAAACACATCGCGGCGGGTGACACACGTGTAGCGGAAAACGCGTACGCATCGCCGATCAACTGATTTCGAGACAGTAGTCGTATTTTTTTCTTTGTGCGTCCAACGTTTTCCTTAAATTTTCCAATGTCCATGTCCTTACGGTTTTTGAATATCGTGTTGGTTTTTCGTAATTATTACTCTAAAGCAGACGTACTGACAACCAATACAACATCAACATTGACAAAAAAGCATATGTAATACAAAAAAGCCTATAAACAGTTTTCAAGCTCAGCGTTTGTGTTTAATGTTTTTTCAGCGGTTGCACTATATATCTTAGTTAAACACTAAATAAAGAAGAGATGAACATATGTTTTGTCATTACCGTCAGCTCGATCAAAATTAACGATGAAGATTTGTTTAACAAGCACAAAATATAATTGAAAAGTTAAAGTTAGCAAAAATCATTCTTCCCCTTCAGCCTATATTTGCGTATGAATACCAAAATGCAATCTGAAACATGCCTCCAATAAATGTTATAATTATTAGGGAAAGAGTCATTACGCTGTATGAGACACCCTCGTCCCGAATTCCAGGTCTAACTTCGAAGCAGCAGTTTTTTATGGAATCTTTAGAGCAAATGAATTTAGAATAGACAAGGTCTCAGTAAATCAAAGCTACAAAGCCACAGAATGGGATTGTTTGTTTAATTAGGGCTTAGCGTCACTTCCAGAATATTTCACCGATATTGTGACAAAAGACCAAAAAAGAAACACCAAAATATAGGATAGGAAGAAAAGCGGAGACAGGAACGGAACGGGAAAATAAAGTTAAAAGAGAAAGTTCAGAAAGAATGTTGAGCCCATGCAACGGCGTTACCGCCTACTCTTCTATCGGACTTAACATTGGGATCTTTATTGTGCCAGTTGGTTGAAAATCCCTGTGTACGGGACTGCCAGCTTAGCATCCCCTCCGAAGGATGTGCAGATATTTGTCTAGCCTCTACCCTTCAACCTGTCTGACTTGGGTGACCCTACCAGAAACACAAGTTCCCACCAGCATAGCTCTCCGGGTCACCGAGACGCGTAAACCTTCTTACCGCGATAAGGTGTCTAGCACAGGGAAACAAAAGAATGGGAATGTGAAAATCATGATGGTAATGATGATTAGTTCACTCTTCCATATATACTATCCTTATTGTTTTGCTTTCCCCAGTGCCGCCTTCTTTACGTTAAAGCATGACTCGACAAGAGCATTATACAGAAGCGGCCGAACAATATAGAAAATGTATGACAAACTTGAGTGAACTACCAGGATCTTTTATAAGATGGTTACTAAGCTTGCTCTTATAAACACAGGGGAATATTCTAATGGATAGCTCTGTACAGAGCATGATCCAAATCAATTTGGAGTAAACAAAATCAAAAAGTGATTTTTAATCATATTCTTATGGTGACATATGCTTCTTTTTTAACAGTGGAAATGGTTTCCTTGCACATGAGTGACACGGAATCACCGCGGTGGGTGGCACATGTGTAGCAGGAAACGCTTACCATATCGCGAGCACCTGGTTTCGCTTCTAGTTTTTTAATAGAAGTTCGGGATGTTTTTTTTTTAGTTAATTAATGTATATTTGGTTCTTTTTTCTGTGTGCGTCCAACGTTTTCCTTTTGTTTGCCGGTATCCGTGCCCATTACAGCTTTAGAATATCGTCTTGGTTCTTCGTATTTATTACGTTCAACTTTAAGGAAACACTTATTTATAGTGCTGCAATTAATTAAAACTATTCTGTCATTACTAGCGAACAGAGAGAAACCTCGATCTCATGTTGAATTTCCTTTTGGAATACTTAGTAAGGAACTTATACAATGTAACCACTGATCATAGCTAGGCATGTTAAAATCGGTGTACATAAACGTATAGTTGTTTTAAATCGACTGTGTCGTAAATGAATTATATTCTCATGGTGATGCTATATTTAATATGCCTATTGTTGAGTTGTTAACATCTTCCCTATACTGACCATGTTCATCATTTATTCTTTATAGATTCCAAACCCTGCCATAAGCTCCCCTATACTCTGCAATTTTCACTGTCAGTCTCTGTATGCTTAATGAGACTAGAAACATATAATCAAATGCTCCAGGAGGTGTCATTGTGTTATAAACATTGTACACTAATTACAAGAACCAACTACAAAGATGGTCACGTTTGATATAATCAAGTCACATTTTGAACAAAGTGTTTCTATGTGTGAGAAAAGTGTAGGGAAATTAAACAAGATATAGCAAATGATTGAATCAAAACTAGAATCTGCTAATAATTTAGCATATTATGATTGTTTATATACTTCAAGACGGAAGTTCTAAGTCATACGGATTGAAGTTAAAGTAATGTATTTACGTCATAAACTAATGACTTCACATACGTTTTTATATTTACGTACATAATTAAATTTGCATACGAAATCAGTGCTTTCCGATGCGCGAGAACATCCTGATTATTAAGTTACATGGATAATGTTGTGACATTTCATTTGATTAACAAGACGCACTGACAACTATCAGAAAAAGGTTAACTCTTGTATCAGCAGTCTGATTACACAAATTATGACAGCACCGCTTCCTGATAAGTCTCATATGAATTGGCGCATCAACAATTTACCAGAGCATTGTATTCATGGAATGGAAAACGACACATGCTCGAAATGCTGTTTCCGTCATTATCTAGAATTTTTTACATAACTCAACACGTTGATGATATTTGACTACATTCCTTGCCTGTATTGCAAAATTGTATTGAATAGAAAAACGAATGAATCAAAAATTCATGAAATCAAATATGTGAAAACTTCATGTTGTCAATTATGCTGATTATAGTTGTCTTCAACTGTGCTATTAAGTCTGAAGTCGAGAATAAAATTACGAATTAAACAAGTCAAGCCAAAACTAATTCCTTCTAGTCTTAAGCAGAAAATATTATTGTTTCATATTTGTTTGTCTTGATGTTTGATAGTTGCTCTTGGTGCATCTATTAATCTTGTATGAGCATTAAAAGAAACGAATGTTAATAATGACAAAGAATAGTTTGAGTCCTTCCGTCTGAACAGGTGTGTTCAATTTCAATTTGCGAGCAGGTGGTCTCAGTAAAGTATTTAGTTCATTGTAAGCATTGTAATGTATTGTTTTGCTTTGTATTAGATTTAGATTTGACTATAAAGGAAATATCATACCAAATACAATGAAGCTTGCGAAACCAAGGGCAAGTGAACAATCTTAGTAATCGTACCGAATTCTGTTTCACGTGCTATTAAGTATGGAAATGCGTCATCATATCGTACTGCGATTGATTTTATGTGTCATGCAGCTGTTTCCTTACGTCAAGGATGCTGCATCGGATGCACTGGTACAAGGACTTCTTAGGGGAACACCATACATGTTTATGTACAAGATAGAATTATCTCGGTCTCGGGAAGGTATGCATGTTACTTTTGTATCTATTTTGTATTATTATTCGGTATGGTTTTTCTCCATCATAACCATCGTGATTTTTGTCAACGTTGCCTCTTTGGCTCTGTAATTTTGATTTACTGAAGTCTTGTCTAT
>JAUMGZ010103886.1:0-17684 GCA_032359645.1 Pododesmus macrochisma
CCTTGTAAACACCGGAAATGAGGGTATGTGATCATGATGGTTATGGAAGAGTTTTTGTGATTCAGACTATATGTAGTCATCTATGTCGCTAGCTTATGTTTCTATGTTACTCTGTTCATGCTGATATGGACGCGTGTTGGTTCTAGAGTTAAACTATTCTGATATGTTGGCATACTATTCTCAGAAGGAATTCAAAAATTGTCTGCCCGTATTTCCTTTATATTGGTTATTATCGCCACCATGTTTGCACTTTTTTGCTACAGCGTAAGATTTCAATTCGGTTTGACAGCTGAACACTAAAAAAAATAAGAATATTTATGTCCATACGTGAAAAATAATTTGTTTCAAGTATTTAAACATTTTGAACACCTTTTACTTATCTTTAACTACATGTACATGTAGGTCATGACCACAATAGTATCTGGACTGTGGATTATGTCTCGGTTAAAACCAGACCTCTAATTAAATATAACTGTTAAAGGGCATGACAATAACAAATCAAGCGAATCAGTGGGTGGAGCCTAATGCGTATAGAGCTGACCTTCACTATCTGGTTGATTGATAATAAAACAAATTAAACTAATAAAACGAGTTTTGGCAAATGCGTACTATAAAAGTTACCTTTGTTTATAGATTACCCATTTTCCAGACTTTCATATTTTTCTCGTTTTAGTCATGGTTGTTGATTTATTGGAATGGGCTTATTTTTTAGGAACGACGCCCTTATAACTGAATTGAAAAATTAGATATTCCACCAACAATCTTTGATACATATTACTTTTTTCTGCACAAAGTGAAATTAGTGAAAGGTACTGAAGTATTAGGGTCATTTGCTACTGTCATACTTTAAAAAGTCCTGTATAGGTGTAACATGATTCCGTACGCGATGGCTATGTTTACAGTATATAACAGCTTAAACTATTTTATCGATGTTATTTTACTTTTATCAGAGCAAAAGAAAATGTTGCGTGACTTGACCGCTTATGTATAATTCTACACACGAGGTCATTGTTTGATCTTGACCTTGGCGTTGGAAAACATAGATTCATTCAAAATCCATTTTATCGGTCCTAAGCGAAATAAAGATGTCGTCATTCTTCACTTTGAATGTTTGTTCACAGGATCAATACATGTACAAGGAAGGTTTTTGAGTCACAGGAATTCGCTTTGAAACCCTTCTGCTAGTTTGTATCATACATTTATGTTTAGAAAAACATCCGAGATCAAAAGCATCCTTAAGATATGCACGTCAATCCTGCTTTTAAGAAGAAGTCACGCAAAGATTTTACTCGATCTATTCAAAACAAAACGAACGAATCAAAACCAAGAGCCTTTCGGAACGATCGAAAACATGTCATACTGAACTAAAAGTAGAATATCTATGTACGCTCTTTATCTCACAGACGCTTGATTAATTTGTGGTTTTATTTTTGACTGAATTACCTTGTTTCACCTTCATGAAATATTAATGAATTTAGCGATCTATGGAGTTCAATCGGCAAGTGAATCAAACACTGGAAATCAAACTAGTTAAAAATTTACGACAAAACCGACAATGACGGCTGTTAACGTGTGTGTCAGACGGTCATTATTCCCAGGCTAACAAGACAGTGAGTCGAGTTCACCTCCTTCATTAAGTCTAATTAACAGACGAAAATAGTCCAAGACTTATATATCTCTTGATTAAAAGATGTTGAAAGAGAAGAAAATGCATCCAATGAGTTTATCAAAGATGTTATTTCATTTGTTCTGTGTCTGTTTGTTTTCACGCGAGGCTATGGTTTTTAAGGTCACTCGGTAAAGTCATGTGGGCGATTAAAAAAAATTAGGATCGTTTTAAACGAAAGAAATCTGGTTTGTCTTTGAGCTGCTTCTATAAACGGTATTCATTCATTGCTTGTCTAAGAATATCATTCTATTGAAGTTGTTGAACTCTGGTTGTAGGTAATTTGTAATCTGTGTGCTAAACATAAACATACGCGATAAAGAAAAGGAAATGACATCTGAATCAAAGAAATCGAGGACCATAGAATTGTCAATAAGTAACAAGAAAAGCAAAATATTCCGAAAAGATGTCAAACAAATATTCAAGGTTAGCTTTCTTCAAAACTACGTTACGGGACATTGATCTCTATCCTTTTGGCGTTTGGCATTTGCGTGAAATGACTAATTAAGTTGTACGTCCTTATTTTACGATATATTGATATTTATTTTATGATTTAAATCCTAATATAATTTTTTTTCTCTGTTTTATTCTAAGTCATATGCCATTCAAAAATACTAGTCACAGATCAAATCAATACTTTACATATACTAGCTGCATATTATCAATATCACTTTCGCTATTTTCTGTTGAATACATTTTTTTGTTCATCTTGAAACTTGAATTGTTCTTTATCACTTGTTTATTTTTCAACTTCTGAAAGTTCGTGTTACACGGTCATCCCAAACATAAAACTATAATTTGTAAAACTATGCTGCAGTAAGCCTAGTCAGCCAATGCATCATGGTTCGGGTGACAGATTCGTTTATTCTAAGAACATAATGCAGTCGAAACTGATTTTGTTGTCGTTGTTGGGCTTTCATGGAATAATTTGTCTGTTTTACACCACTTTCATTTAAGGAAAGCATGCGATATTTTGCCGACATTTTACGTAAAAATCTACAGCAAGACGTGATGCTAAACCGTTTGAATATCAAACTCATTTCTCTTAGTACGAGAAGATAGCGTGTAAAAACGGAACAAACGTAACGGAATTCCGGAAAATCATGCAAAAATGTGATACCATTAGTCTCCAACACAAATGAAAAATATATCTATGTTTATAGACTGGCGATTTATATCACATAGATCTAAAAGAGTTCTACAAACGTTGTTTGCCTTAGATAATTTCAGACATCGAGGAGATAATGTTGCTTATTCCAAAGGTTTAATTACCATTTTCTGTTGGTGTATATGCAATATTATATTATACATTTGGGATACTTTGGAGGATTGTATACACTTCAAATCACGTGCAATGTAAAACTGTACACATTCTAGAATATCAGAATACAAGAAAACAAGGTTATCGAATAAAAAGCTATGTTTGCTCAAGAGCGGCACAGAATGGAATGGTTCATCAACGTGTTTTGAATATATCAAAGAACGATTATTTCTAGTTATCGCGACTTGAGTATATATCGATGTATATTAACTGAAATATCAATGAATTGATTTAACAGATGGTTGAAATGAACGCCAAGGCTTTGATATTTGTCCAATCTCTTGTGTTCTACTTTACATGTGCCTTATATTGCGAGTAATTTGTTTACATAGTGCACCTTGCAGCCATTTTCCGTGAAACGCATTTGACTAGTTTATTGGTTTCTATTTTATCACACTCTGTTCTCGTCCGGTTGTATTTTCCTCGATTAAAACTTTCAGTCGGTATTGAATTTTTATCCGTTTCTCTTGTGTTGATAATCTTACAATCATTTTTTGGGGGTATAGTTGACAAAGAATCCGTCAAAACTGCTATTCAGCGTACCAATGATCGACGAAGTACATGTAGGGTGCCGTAGTCACAAATAGACGACACAATCTCGCCACTCTCCCACTTCTGAATGTAAGGATTTTGTTGTTGAAGACTTTACGGTATTTAGATAAAATATCTTAATTAACAAGCTTATTTACGCTCGTTATGCACGACCAGGGCTAAAAAAGGAGACTGAACATTCACTGACACAATTTGCCGGCCATCTGGCGGCAACACAGTTTATTGACTTATTTGTTCAATGCTGGAATATTTTAACGGAGAGGGGTATCATATCAATTTGTCTACGATGTGATATTCCATGGAGACAGCACTTTAAAAAAGAAGTTGTTCGCACTGCCAAAACATACACCATCCATATGACTTATAACTTCAATAAAACAAAATAAGCATCTTATTAATCTTCGTTTAGAACATTTTAACAGTAAACATCTCGATTAACCTTGAAAGTGCTTCAATAAACACAAAATCGTAGTCCACATTTAGAACATTTAAGCAGTAAACATTAAACCACGTGATACATACGTCATTTCTCGAAATATGCACCCTTCAGCAGACGTTAAATATACCTTACGTTCCGTGCAAAGCGTGCTAGAAATATGACTGACATTTCAGAAGCAGATAAACTTGTTATAAATTTCACACAGTCAGACAAATTCATTTATAGATAAGCTGCTTTATTTATTTATTAAACGAAATTGTAGATGCGTTGATTTTCCACTACAGATTAGAGAAAGATTCACCAAGTTTACGATCCAACAAAATTGACGCATAATTGAACGTAATGATAAGTTTTATTACATGATTTGTGGCGCTGTAAATTCGCTTCTTTTTTATCTCCACACAGAGAATCAAATTATTTATTCATAAATGTGCTGAGTGTCCGTCTATTGAATGTCAGAGGGATGCGTGAGTATAGTACTATTTAGATGCCGTACATATAATTTATAAACTAAATGACGGAGGGGATAATAAAGCACGATTATGGAGCAAAGAGAAACTGTAACGTCGTACTCACTTATCAAATTTATGAACATTTATCAAATTGATCAAGGATAAAAATTATATATTTCGATATATTAACATGTTGTGATACCAATTGCATTGCGCCTGATTGTTTCTATAGATCTATAGATATATACAACCGGAGAACGTAGATTCAAGTTCGCGGTCATGACAGTTTATGTATTGAAAACCCCCAAAAATAACAGTTTTCATTAATATTTGTTATTAAATACTGATGTTGAAAAATGAAATTCCTTTTTCTCACAACAACACTGAAATCTCGGGAGGGACTATATTTTCTTCCCACATTTACGGCTGTTCCGTGAATCGAGCAGGCCAGGAAGTTGAAACATAAGTATTAGTTATCCGACGAATAAGACAGAAGATATGTTTTACTTTTCTTGTTTTCAACTGGAATAAAAAACGTAAATACAAGGATTAAACTTCATTTTGTTTTTGCCTATGGTGTAAGGGAAACAATTGGATGCATATTATGCTCAATGGGCTCCATAGAATTTGAATGCATCAAATTGTTTCCCTACCACCATAGGCACAGCCAGAATGAATTACTCCATATATAGATCAAACGTGTATGATAGCACGCACACATCATGGTTCTGCTTTGCAGTATTTTCTTGTAATTTACACTTGCATTGCTATACTCTTATGGATGAATAATTTTAATGTAAATTGATCAATAAATTTTATATGTATAAATATATAATAATCAAATCGTGTCCCCTTGTGCGGCCCCGAAACTTTCCAAGACACGCAGACCACAACAATAATGAAGACTAGATGTAAAACAATGTCGGTGAAACAAGTAAATCAGTATGTTTGAAAAGCTTGTATTTTCATTTTGATTAAAACTACATCTACCTTGCTCCTTTTTATTGATATGTCGCAGTATAGATCTGAGGAACACCGACAGATGAGGTCATATAAATAAGATCCCAAATTTTGAAGCAAACACTTCATGCGCGCAGCCATATTGTTTATTGGTTGTCAAGTAATTATTCGAAATACACCCGAGACGTCATAAAGCCTTATTTATTAGAAAGGACCTATAATATCCCAGCCGGCAAACCTCGGTCGATTCCGTACCTCACATCATACCTCGGCTGTATTAGGTAAAGTGATATGCAGGTACGCCTTACCATTCTCCGCTGGAAACCGACCCTCTCACTTCATATATAGAAAATAGTGCAATATTTACATCATCGACAATAATTCAAACCCAACATACCCAACATTTCTGCATCATATTAAAAGCTACGTTATTGAAACCATCCAGATTTTTGGTTAGATATACGGAATCGGTCGAGGTGCGACGAGTGGTAATATCCAATAATTGCTGTTTTGATATGTCGTGGTAACGACATCGTCTAGTGGTGTTCATCACAGTCATATCTACACTGCGACATATCAATAAACGGGAACAAGTTGGAACTGGTTTGTTTTAATATGATTATTATATTTGTTTTGACTCACATGAAGTTTGTAGAGGTGCAGGGGGATAGAGAGCTAGTGCATTAGTTGCTTGTTTTCGCATCTATAGAATAGGACTATCTTTGTAACTTCATTAATGCATGCATTGAAACAACACCTGATAAGGTTAGATGATAAACCGATACCCCGTAAATTCTTATATTTCAGGACCCACACCAACTAGGGAAACATATTACGTGTTGTTTCAGATCAGATAGTGAACTAATGTTCACAAAATCCTTATAATTTCGAACTATCAAGTTAAGTTACTAGGAACAGTCCACTCTCCGTACACACTACTGGGACATTATATCACCATTGATACCAGCCTAGGGTGGTTTCAGTCCAACATACTCTAAAACATATTCAAATCGCTAGTAATTGTCCGCTTATCCAGGCTAGACTCGTGGGAGTATAATTTTCTGGAGTTCCCCTTAACGCCGGAGTTTGTATCGTCGTCACAGTGAGAATAATAAAAATAACCGGTATATATGTACGAATATATCAACAAATTGGTGCACTCGTTTTATTTATCTACATAATTGTCAATATGTACCGTACGGGAAATGTAGTACCAAAGACGTTGATGCCAATAACAACCTATATTCCTGACTGTTGATGTGTATTAACGCTCTGACACCAGACACTAATTCTGGGAAACTTAATGTCTGATTGTATCTGTATTAATTAGTCATGTTTATGTACTTTTGTTGTGCTCTCTCTCTCTCTCTCTCTCTTTGCGACATATGCAATTTTAAGGTGTGCGTAAATTGTGTGTATGATTTTGTTCGTGTGTGTGTGTGTGTGTGTGTGTGTGTGTTTGTGGGGAGGGGGGGGGGGTTAGAGCACTGTGGATTTAACCTTAGGAAGGAGAGACAATGGAAGACAAAATCGGAGGTGAGGTATGGGGGGTTGAAACAAGGAAACGATTTTTGTATCAACTTGATGAGTTTTTCCAATTGAAAAATGGTCTTAATTTAATTCAATTGGCTATATGTATATGTGCTATAGTGCTATAGCAATACGGATCGTATGCACTGTATATCGCATTACACAATATGAATCCTTTTGATAAGATGGAATCATTCCAAGAACTGTTAAACCCGTCGCGTGACCAAAAATAATGCAATTCCGTCATGAGACCTCTACTAAACATACCGCTGTCCAAAAAGGTCAGGTCTTTGAATGTTTCACGATAAGAAAGCTAACGTGACCCGGAATATGGCAGAGCAATAAATTAGTGCAATGTAAGTCTTGTGGAGTTGAAGATTAAGCAATAACATTTATGTGGCACCGGGCCCAGATACCATTCACAAAAACTCTCTGCCTTACAAATTGTCTTATGTTAATCGTGATATTGGAAACACTCTGTGGTTCGTCTGTCCTGACAACATCCGTCATAAGTAGATTGTTTCCGTCAATTCTGATAAGTAATAAACGAACTAGCCCTTGCCCAGTATATAAATCTAACTCGATATGATTCTGTCGTAATCCATATAAGGCGCTGTATGTTTTACGAGTTTTGATAGTTTGCGAATACTATTCAGAGCTTATTATCTTAGGGGCCATTTTAAGAAACTTTCTTGTTCAAATGAATGCCAATTGCAATTTTGTATATTTGCAATTAAAAACATCAGCACGGAGAAAAAACGAAAATATCACGAATGGCATCCACATTTTCCCTCCCTCCTAACACACCTTAAGTTGAATGAACTTACATAATATGTTATCTAATCCAGTATATCTTGTTATCTAATCCAATATATCTTCTAATCTTTTTACTTTACACTAAAATACGTCTGAAGCAGATCAGCAGTTTATAGTCTAGTTTAATGGCAAGTAGCTATATAATGCGGTCGTATAACTTAGACTTATACAGTTGTTTCGAAATCTAATTCCTTGGCAGTGACAGCTGACTTTCTTATGGTATTCAGCTGGTGCCAAATTCAACTGGAAGCCATTCCCAATTGTCCATTGTCGATGCTATAAATCATTTAGAGATACGTACGAATGAACTTATGGCAATAAAATTTGTATTTTTTTGTCTCTCAGATATATTCATTCTATTGGCATGACTGTTAGTTAGTCGTGGTTTCATTGTATTGGTTAAAAAATATCGAGCTATTGCAATAAGAGGGGATGCTTATATATACACGATTACACAAAACAATTGAAATGGAATCGCAAATTTGCTAGATATTATTGAATTAAAGGACAAGGCATTTTCATGTTGATCCGGGGTGAAATAGGTGGAGTTCTCTGAGGATACTCACGTGTACAGGTCCGTGCTACATGTACTTACAAATGTAACAGAAAAACACGGTTTGGCCAATGTTTTGCAACGATTCAACACTGTGTTGAAACTTTTCAACCTGTTGATTTCAATTCAATCTGGTTAAAATCATATCTTGAGCTACGCTCCATTCCGTAAACTACACTCTGCTGTATATGAGCGTAGATCAAGATATGGTTTTAATCAGATTGATTTCAATTCGCATTTCATTTTAAATCTTCTTTCTATGATGTATTCTTACAGATTCTTCTTTTTAAAATGTTCTGAATAAATACAGATACTACAAATGGTTTATAAAAACCTCACCATCCGACAAAGAAGGCAATGAACCGGAAAAACAACGCACCATTGTGGGTTTTTTCTTCCAATATTTCAAACAATATGTCGACTTCGGTGTAATCACATTTTCATTGAAGTTTTCAGCATGCATGCGAGCGAGCCCTGGTTAATACAATCTAGAATTCTTTACATATAAATGTTCACAGGAACAGCTATAACTTACAGTGATAAAATATTTCACACGTATTTAATCGACGATAGACATCTTGCACAGAGTTTTAGATTCGATAACGTTACGTCAAATTTTTAACCCGTATATAAATGTGTTTTAAATATTTTCTTACAGTATGCAGCTTTCACCGCTTGAATTTCTGTGGCCGCGTTGTTCATTGGAGATTTCAAACACCTGTTGCGCTCACCGCTTTGTGTGTTGTGAATGGGGCTGAAAGGTATTTACGCCAAAATCAACAATATAAGAAGATTAAAGAAAAAAGGATGTAGAATCAATAAATAAATTGCTTATAAGTTGATTTACAAGTATAAATCCTATTTTTATATCCTGGTTTACGACTTGATGGAGATGAGTGAAAGGTGTGTTGGCCTGTTAGTCTCGAGGGAGAGTTTGGTTTCAAACGTTTTTTTCTTTCTTTTTGAAATAGCATCTGTTTAATACGACACGTGGAGTTATCAGTTATATGGGGGTTAGGAAAACGATCAGGGCTAAAGGTGAACACACACACACACACACACACACACACACACACACACACACCTCAAACACGCATAAATAGAGAGAGAGAGAGAGAGAGAGAGAGAGAGAGAGAGAGAGGGGTTATTGCAATGTATTTGCTCTATTTAGTCTTTCCGTAGGTAAGTATAGGGAACTTACTAAGCAAGTGAACAACTGATTGTTTAAAAAAAATCATTGTTCAGTGTCGGCTTTAAAATGAAACAAAAGCATTTACAAGGTGAAAGAAGGGGCAATTTTCGGTAAAAGGAGAAGCCAAATTTCTTTTTTTCTTTCAAAGCTTTCATATTTTAGATTCTAGATAAGCATCATTAATTTGGGTATATATGTACAATGTGCGATAGTTTCACATGTTTATTCTTATTTCCAAGGACATGTTACACGTTTTCATGTATTTCAGACGCCACTGGGAAATTATTTTTTTTTCCTGATGTGTAAACAGAAAATTAAGGGAAGAAAAGATTGCTCTTTCTTGTGCTCTAAATCATGAATCCTTTCGTCATAATGAGGTCTCGGGTTAGATTAAAAGAATATTAATATTTTACTAAAAGCTACTACGGTAAGGTGATCCATTTAATAACTGTGTTAGTCGATGAGCTGCTTGCTTACGCCAATTTTATCAGATGAAATAAATCAAAGATCGCTGTGCTACATGTATTCTAACTAAAAAAGTAATTTCCAATATCCTTACTCAATCAACCCATTTAGATCAATCATCGATCTCACCACGTCAAACAGAGCATCAATTATTCATAAATCGTCCAATCGATAAATGATTAGATACATAATAGAGTGATAGAATCAAAAGCAATCAAAACGACAAATCTCGGTTGAATTAAGGTGAAATGAAATTACTTTTTTAATAATTAAAGATCAATTTTGTCGTTGACTTTACGCATTTGATTTCAAATCTCGGATACAATGACTGCACTGATTGGAATCACCCCTTGGAATACACATAACTGACATTGATTTGCAGATATCTGAAAAATCACCAATTTTTCTAACTGCTCAAAATCAAAGATTCTAGATTCCGTTGCTTTTTGGCTTAAAGAATTAACATTTGACTTACTTTTACAAATTATTACATCTTTATCGATAGCAGTACGTAGGAGCGATATTATAATAAACAAATAAAAACCTTTTACTCTTTTGTTAGGTTAGGTATTCATTTTCGTTCTGAAAACTTTCATCCTTCATTGCGTATTTTTTAGGACATCTTTATAACGGTTACGTTTAAAACTCTCTCCAGTCATGTGTCAGCGAAGACATCAAGTACATGTATGACGTTCTACTTTAGACCCTAATTCTTAAAAGCGAAACGATTTCCTAACCTGATATAAACAAAAAACACACACAATCTCCGGATCTTTAAAAGCAAAGTTTATGAATTTTTAAAATTCAATTAATTATATAATCAATAATGTAGGTTTCTACTCACCACTCGCATAGATAAAAGGTCCTGGTGATGTGACGTAAGCCAGAAACACTGATACTAAAAATCCACCAAATTTCAGTGCCAATATTTTTAATTTGGAACTCAAATTGGTAACCATAGTCTGAACTACCATCGTAATGAAAGATGCAACATCACGTAATAATATCAAGAGAAATCATCATCGTATATTAACCCGTCAAGAATAATCCAATAATTGTGTATATCATTTCCAATTTGGAATCTCCGTCATAGAAATCACTTTCCTTATTTCCTGAAATGAAATTAACAACATAGTACTACTAATCCATTAGTTTTCCTCTGTGAAAGCTTACATGGAGCACAGCGACAAACACGTGTTATGAATTTAGCGTACTGACAGTGCATTTTCTCTCCGTGCTGAAGTCGTTCCTTTCTGTTGTTTCTCCATGCGCATTTTATATTGCAATTAAACGATGCTTGAGTCGTTCTCCAATGAATTATGCATTTCACCATCCCACTTGATTATCAATATAAAAGCCTTGTCAATGAATACGAACTACTTAACCCTTTCCCAGAAATATCTCTAAGTACAGGTAACAACATGGACTCGTTTATAACTTCAGCTTCCAGTCCATGACTTAATAACTCAATATTCCAGTCTTAAAAACACTTGACTTTCACTTTGCTTTAAAAGATTAAGATCCTATCAGCTGTATCAAATGCTCAGCATCAATCGAGTGGAGGGAAACTTTTGACCAGCGAGAAACTAAGGTACAGTGTAACTCGTTTTGGCTGTTGAACACTCTTAAATCGATTGCAGAGAGAAAGAGACAACATCAATGTTACAACACGTGTTTCGGCTTTGCTCGTTCGGTCGTGTGAGAGGGGATTTTCATTGCGGCAATATCGACGTAATGTTTGTCTTCTTACTATTAATAAATACAATTAGAAGCCACTTGGTTCCTGAAGTACATATTCTTAGCTGAGCGTCTGTCTTCGAATGTTTTCTTTAATATGAATTAATTAAGATGAACAAGCAGAATTTAAAGTTGCAAAATAAAAATAAAACAGTTTTAATAATATAACTTCAGTAGAGCACGATACAATATAATCGTATTTGATATAATCGTTATGAATATTAAAGAGCTGGCTTATTCTGTGAGGTTTATTCCATATAAATCTTTTGTCAGTGTAAATGATTAGGAAATACCAGTGAACCGACATTACTTAAAAGTAATTAGTAAATATATATAAAGCAGCATGTAAATTAAATTAATAAAAGTTTTTATAACTATAGTTTTATGTTTTCAAAATAATATTTCAATTCTTAAAAATTAGAAAAGATTTCAAACTAAAATATATCGTCCAAGCAGATTGAGTATTTCAAACTAACATATATCGTTCGAGCAGATTGAGTATTTTAATCTAACATATATCGGTCGAGCAGATTGAGTATTTCAAATTAACATATATCGTTCGTGCAGATTAAGTATTAAAAAGAAATATCTTTATCTATCTGAAAATTTAGTACAGAACATAATTAGTATACAAGTTTTAAAAACACAATGTGTAGTCCGAGGGACGCTTTAATACAAACAAAGCGCTGAACTGACCCAGGTTAAGAATACAATAAAATATATATTTATTCTTTTCCCAAGATTGACAAAGCCGTAAACCAATTATAAAACCCGCCGTGCGGACACAGCTGGCAGTAACTGATGCTGAGAGAAGTAAAACTATCATAGAATGCAACTAACTGATGAAGCACGCGTTTCTCTGGGAAAGAATGGCACTGCAAATACTGCTGCTACTTCTGCTACTGCTACTGCTGCTGATACCCCATCAAATTCTGAAGACAAGATACGGCACACTGAGACGATCCAGTCTCGTATCAGTTACATACGTTTTACGATCCTCAAAATACCCTGGGCCTCCGCCGGACTAAACTTTATCTATGTTTTGGTGTCTTCTACATATAACATTGATAACATCATGGTATCGTCTGCCCGTAAACTTTGTCTTTGAGAATAAACAATGGCATCATCCTGGAAAGAGACGTTTCTTTTTAGACGTCTGTTGCCGTCTGTTTTTCTTTAAGTCTTTAAATTATATCATTTTATTTTCTATTTTTTGTATCGTTCTTGGATCAACAACTCAAAAAAAAATCAAAATATATTTAACAATAAATTTGATGGAACTTTATTCAATGGATCGGGGATCAATATAAGAATGGATCAAACAATTAGCAACAAATCTTAAGGAACCTATCATTTATTTTTTTTTTAACTTTTTGTCTGTGCAATGATTTGAATAGAAGTTGATATGACTCATTTCGAAACATCTATCTTTGTTTAGTTGGGGTTTAACGCCCCTTCAGCTAAGCTTTACGTCATATCGAGGCGGTCGACTCGTAACGGTAACACAAAAAGGGGTTCATTTCTAGTTTCAGGTTCAAGATGAAAACATCGTGTCCACGAGATGATCCCATATAGTCTCCCTCACGACACCAAGAATCGAACACCACCAAATTGGTGAAAATTGATATTCATGAATATTCATGAATATGTTAATTTTCCATATGAATTTCAATTGTTATCAATAGACTTAGCCATCTAGTAAACAAGTTAGGCGCACGCTGATGACACCCTGGTGGAATATTAAATAGCAAATGATACTATGAGTTGTTAAATGTCATTTTTAATGGATGCATGAGTGAGCGTACACGAAGGAATAAACAAATTAATTAATGAAAGAAATGTTAGAAAGTTTAATACACACACGCACATATTCATTCAGAAACAATTCAAGGAATCAATCTAATTAATTTACAACTATGTTTTATTAAAAATACGTCGTTTGTATTAGTCGAGAACCATGAAGGATTGGCCTCTCAAAATTCCTTTTCACGACGAATGGGCGTTTACTACGGTTCAAATACGTGGTTTCTGATGCACAATTAATGTGACAATAGCTAGTACATAGTACATCAGATGAAAGAGACGGCACGCACTCATTGCATAATGCATGCCCAATCATGCTTTTTCTAAGTTTAAGTGAAACACAGATATAAACATTACACGGATATATTTGCGTAGTACAATATAAATAATTAACATTTTATCGGACTTCGAAATATTGTAAACAATTAATAGCTCCCACATACAGACTTTGTTATGTATTCCTTTACATGTACATCATTTTACTGCCCAACTCTAAAACAAATTTTTTTTAAATTTATTTCCTTACATTTATCTGTCGGTCTGCCTGCCCGCCCATCTTTGTATCAATCTTTTCATTAACCAATCATTTTATAAAATCATTCAATCAATCAAACAATCAATCAATCAATCAATCAATCAATCAATCAATCAATCAATCAATCATTAAGGTTTTTAGTATTCATGTGTAAACTTTGATATTTGATTCGACGTCCAGTAAGTCAGCCGGCCAGTCATTCCAGTTGCATGGTCAGCGAACCAAGTGGTCAGTGTATTATTTTCCACTTAATATGCACACATAAATGTCATATGGATGCCTTTATTGAATTGTATTTCGTCTGCTATCTTTTGTCAATACATTTAGGTCCGCGTGTCCGTCATCGTTTCTATATCTTAGTTTTATCTCACAAAACAAAGACGTTTTTATTGAATCTTCGACGCAATAATCATGTTGCATAACATCAGTTTCTACGCAAGTTGATATTACCGCCATATCTTATCACCGTGACTTAAAAACCTCTTACAGTATCTGCATATATGAATATGTAATTGAAATCTGATGGAGACACATGATTATGAATACAATTTACCTTTTGATATATAGTTGTGATCTAACAGTTATCAATATAAACACAAACTTGAATCAATAAGGCATTGTTTTCTTGCGTACAAAGCATTAATATATTCCTTATAGACCGGTTCCCTCATATTCTAAGATTCGCGGATTTATCATTTCTTATAATGATATTTTCTGATAAGTCATTTTTCTGTTTCTTTTCTCTCACGAGTCCAGTATATATAATTCATCATATTCCGAGTGACCATCGTGTATATATTTTTTTAATATGTTGCCATACATAACACTGACTAGACCAATATATTTGTTATCCACACACTGGGGTTGTGAAAACATTAATCTTCAACTCTTTTGGTCGACAGAGATATATATGATTAATATTTATCAAAATGCACACATCGCTAGGTTTTAATGAAGAGATCGTCATATCGCGAGTTGTAAAAGTTGGAGTCCAATGCGCAGAAAAAGGCTACGGCGATTCTATAAAAGCCTTCGTGATTGTCGACTTCTTTCTTTATTATGGAAGTCGAATAACACGAGTCATAGTTTTGGACGCCGGTTAGTATTCAGATCTCTGCGTCCAATTCGCTGTAGGAAAATGGCTACGGGAATTATATCACGGCCTTCGTTATTGTCGACTTCATTTTTCTATAATCAAGTTATTCATAATGAATTAGATTATTTCTTTGTCTTTCGGTAATTCTATGAAGATTAGTATTCGTGCGTGCATGTCCTTCACTGGGCATGCAGTCATCGCTGCCGTGCGTCGGATATATTTTGACAATTTGGCGCGTTTCTATTTCGTCGCGTGTCCTTTAATTCTTAACGTTGATAGGTTATTGGGACGGCGACCCATTTCTCCGAAAACAACGAGATATATTCCCTATACAATATATGTGGAATAATTGCTCTATACCATTTACTATACAATACAATTGACAGCGTATGTAATTAGAATTGAGCAATTTGGTCGTCTGGATTGAAGAATACAAAGCAGATTTCTTGTAACATATATTACCGAGTGCTATAATTACATGCAATATTAACGGTGTACCGATAACTTGACAGTCGCAAGAACAGGGAGTTCAGTCCTCGTTTTTTGGTCAAATGTAATGCTTAAGTGTGAATTATTCCATGTAGTATGATAATGTCTGCGGTGTGATGTTTCAGCAATACAGCACTTTGAAGTCAGACTGCTAACATTAGTTCACATGAGTTATGTGTGATATGCAATTTACTAAAGACAACAAATCAAACGACATAACAGAAGGCCAATAAAAGTGGTGGTTAACATCACGAAATAAGCCAACAACTTCTTCAGGTAGATGTCGAATTTTAACCAAAATAGGATACTTGTTTTGAAGTTTGTTTGTTTGTGTATGTGATGCATGTACCGAGGTGGTGTCAGCCTGTGCCAGTGCCACACATGGCGATTTTATAGTGCTGTTTCATTGAAATATCACGCTGCAGACACACTGGCACGATATTTCCCTCGGTCACATTATCCTGAAAAGATCGGCGCTTAGCAGGGAGGAAGAAGCTTACCCAATTTAAACGTCTTAGGTTTTACGCGGCCGATGATCGAACCCGCGATATTTGCTTTGATGTTATGTAACAGAAAAGTAAGACTTTTTACCATCATTACTTTCAGATCGCTTTACTGAACTGCTCTCCAAATTTCTATTTTTTTGATTGTACATTTCGTGAATCGTTTCTTCTCGCCATAGTGGAACGACGTAAAGATTGTAATAGCCCGGCGAAATCATATTTCTATGGTAGCTGATTTCGCAACTTGTCGAGGCGACAAGCTGAGAATTAGTAATTCTTATAGCTCGACTCGTTGAGTTGTTGAGGCGACAACCCTAGATTTAAGATACTAATGTTCGAGTTGTCACAACAACAAGTTGAGATTAAAGAATACAAGCTCTTTAGAGTTAGTGCCCTTTGTCCAGTAACCCTTTTTTGGTGAAAAAATAGAAACGTGGCACTGGTGTT
Source organism: Pododesmus macrochisma (assembly GCA_032359645.1). NCBI lineage: Eukaryota > Metazoa > Mollusca > Bivalvia > Pectinida > Anomiidae > Pododesmus > Pododesmus macrochisma. The sequence continues at coordinate 16,557 of JAUMGZ010103886.1, forward strand.
CTCCAAGGACATTCATCGTCGCAAACCACCGGCCTATCGCAGATAAAAAAACAGAAGAAGAAGAAGAAGAAAAGTATTATAATGCTTTTTAACTCTCCCAAACTGAAGAGTTCTTAACTTTGATTTGTTTCTATACTCCGTATCCGCTTATTATGTCCAAATGTGTTTGCCATTCAAGGCTTTACCTCTTACTCGATTGCTTTCAAACTTCGTAACTTTGCTACAAACAAAAAATACAAGCTCTATACCAAATTGCACTGTCCGTCATCATTTCTCAATTTTTCCCTATTTAAGACTATAGACAAAACTGTCCATAATATCAGAATATGGCTATATAATTATATTTATCTATCAAGGATGTTTTAGTATAGGATACATAGGCAAAATCTAAATGGGCTGACGAATTATGCTGTATGAAGCTTATATTTTATGTTTGTAACAAAGTTACGAAGTTTAGAAGCAATCGAGTAAGAGATAAAGCCTTGAGCGGCAAAAATATTTGGACATAATAAGCGGATACGGAGTATAGGGGATTTCTCTACGTGGAGACCAATAGAACGTGGGTTTCTGACAATGTGAACCTTTTTAAAATCCTGTCTCATGTTAAGTCTTAAATTCAAGCTTGACTACAGCTTCATGACACTAGTAACTAACCTGGACATTTTACTGACTCCATTCGGCAAATGTTTTCTTTTATCTTAATGCTGAGCTCATGTTGAGGAAGCAAAACATAACCCTGTTTTTCCTTTTTAGTGTACAATGACCATGCCCGATTAAGGAATTACACAGTCATAGTGTTTTGCATGATACTAAAACAGCTTCAACGTGTTGACTGGATCTAAAGTTTCTTTCTTTGATGCGATTTTTGTTTTTCACCCAAAGTCTATTTCTACGTTGACTGAGCAATCTATATTCATGTTATACAATATGAGGATGCTCTTTCGTTAACGATATTACTCGGGATCTTATTGTAGCGTTGTATATTCGATGACACGAAGTTTACATCCTAAATAAATTGGTTCTCTTTTTGATATTGTTAAACAAAACAAAACAAATCAATCAAAGTTTCAAAATATTAATCGAATGAAAAAATGAATAAATTGATAAAAAACATCACACCAACTCCCG
>JAUMGZ010103997.1:0-17681 GCA_032359645.1 Pododesmus macrochisma
AATTGGTCCAGTGGTTTAGGAGAAGAAGTCGAAAATGTGAAAAGTTTACGACGGACGGACGACGGACGACGGACGACAGACGACGGACGACGGCGGACGACGGACGGGATTTGTATGAGAAAAGTCCACTTTGGACCTTCGGTCCAGATGGACTAAAAAACTAAAATTAAGTTAACTAGGTCCTGTTTCAATATTAATAGTATGTTCTTTTGCTTTTTGAACTCTTAGCTTGACACTTCTCGTGATAAATTTATATTGAAATTAATATTATATTTTTTGTTTTCTCAGATGTACTTAAAAAATTAAACAAGCCTTCAAAAGTGATTGTTGTTGCACCCTTAAATATTTTGATGGCTGATCAGCAGCAGAAATTGAGTCAGCATAGAATAAATTCAGTTTATTTGGATATAAACTGTGCTGTAAAATCTTCAGGTATATTTAATGTTCACATTTTGCACAATTTCGGGGTCAACATGTTTTTTTATTCTTGTGTAATGTAATGAAAATGTTGCTTACAACTAAAATTGAAAGTTAAGGTCTGCAATTGACTAAACATTACAGTATAGCTTTCTTACTGTATTTGCATATATTACATGACTTACATAGATTTTCTTATGTTCTCATAAAATTTATCAATATTTAATACATATTTTCTAATTTTATGTACAACAAAGTGACTTATTATGCTGTTTGATCTACAAATTTGTTAATCAAAATTTTAAAGCTTCCATAGTATAAATTAAGTCATTACGTCCAGTTTTTCACTGGAAGATGTCAGTTCAATTCTGACTGGGAGCATACTATATTACAAGTTGTGTTTTTGAAATGTTGACATATGTAAATTGTATATATGTAATAGAAACAGAAAACGTGGAAGATGCAGATGTGCTGTTGGCGCACCCAGAAGCTCTTTTGAGCACTGATATGGGAAAAACTCTTTTGCTCAAATTACAAGGGACTGTTGGAGCAATTTTTATTGATGAATGTCATAAAGCTGGAGATTGGTATACATTATATTTATCAACTTGAAGAAAAAAATGTTTCAGTAGTTGTAATTTCATGAAAGGAAGTTAGACCATGTATTTATTTTGTCGACATTAGTGGTTTTTCGAATTTATTTGATAATTTAAAGTTTAAATTCTACAATCATAGAAATTCAATTGCAAAAAACACATGAATTTTGTCTACGCAAAGCAAAATGGTTTGTGATCAATAATAAATAATGCAGCCAGGAAAGGTTTTTTTGCTTATTCAATAGTTCCAAAAATAGCAGTTGAAATTTGTTATCTTGCTTCCTTTTGTTTTGTCGGCTTGTTTATCACAAGAGTATTCATTCATATTGTGTTTCAATTTAATTTCATTTGATTTTAAGTCTATCTGGGCCAAAGGGTCGAGGTGGCTTTTTCGATACAAATCCTTACTTTTGTCGTTAATTTTTTACATTTGGACTTTTTTCAATTTTCCAAATTCAAGGATCAATTTTAACCAAAATTGATAGAATGCAGGCATCCTTCAGAGAAGTGGATACAGATTTATTCGAATGATGGGGTTTGTTCCATAGGGAATGTCACTAGGGGATGGAAAGATGTTAAAATTTGACAAATCAAAAAAAAAATAATCATATATATTACAAATAAAATTGTTCCACAAGGTGAAAGTTAAGCCCAATGGGCTTCTTGCTTGATTTTGACATGATTGATAATAATTATATGTGTCTCTTTTTAGTGAATTTTACATGTTTCTTTATCTTAACAGATATGCACCCTCCTCAAAAAAGAGAATGATGCCAATTTCATATTATTGTCAGTTGAAAACAAAATAGGTTAAATTTTGAAACTTCATAATCTTTAAATTTAATATGAGATTTTGCATTAAACTGTGTATGTGTATGAAGTGAATTTTTTTTTTACATTTAGTAACAATGCATGTACATGGTTTATGATAGTAATGATACTTAGTGGCAAGACAAAAGTTATAATATTAAAATGAAGCATGTTTTATTATAGTAATCAATTTATACTCATTATGAGAAATTGAATACTGAACATGTCATAAAGTAATTTTGACTAGATGGTGAGCTATCTCATTGATAATTAATGTAATTATATATCACATTAAATAAATATTGTTATATTTTATTAGACTTAAATTAGCTACATAAATTCACATATTCAAATAAAGTATTTAACATATATTTAATATATAATACATGATGACATATATATTCATATTCGTATTTAATTTTGTAAAAAATGTTAAATACCCAGTAATGCTGGTATATTTGTAGGGGAAAAGAATTTCGTAGACCCTTTGCTGAACTGGGTAATCTCAGAGCATTTTTTCCTGAGGCACCCATAGCTGTCTGAGTGCAACTATGATGGAATTCAAAACATTACCAAAGCAGCTTGGTATGAAGGATACTGTAGTAATAAGCAGAGATGCTGATCTGAGTCATATCAAGCTAGTTGTTATGCCAAAAGATAAAGGTGATGCAAACGCTGTAATGAGAAGTTTATACAAAAGGGAAACAGATCTCTTAAAAATTCAGGGCCAGAACTTCCCTGTAACTTTGTTTTTCTTGCCTTTAAATCATATGGCAAATGCAATGAGGTATGCATGCCATTTATTTGAAAATCCAAGCTTGCAATATGCTTTATATGGTGCACTGTTTTCAAAACAGGATAAAAAGGTAACGGAGGCAATAGTGTCTGATTTGCAAACATTGAATCCTAGATTCAGACTTATCTTTTGCACATCAGTTGTGGGCATGGGATTTGATTCCCCTTGCATTACCAGAGTTATCCATAGTAGACCACCTAGATCCATTACAGATTATTTGCAGGAAATAGGTCGTGCAGGTAGAAGGGGGAAACTCTCGGAAGCAATTTTGTACTATTGTAATTCTGACATTTCTGCCAATGTACCTGGAATACAGGAGTCCATTGTTTCTTATTGTAAAGAAAACAGGTGTCATAGGTGTGTGTTGTTCGAAAAGTTTGCATATTCTTCTGCAATTTGCAGAAGCTGTCGTTGCTGTAATTTTTGTGAAAAGGTGTGTAAACGTGAGGAATGTGTGTGTTGCCTAAAACTGTTTCAGATATGTGTATTTAAATGTCAGATGTGTAAAAGAAACCCCCCCCCCCCCCTATGGAAGTAATTAGGGTATAAATTGTTCTCCTTTTTCGTCTGTCAGTCTATGGTTATATTCACACACTCATAAGGATTTTACTTCCAAATTTATGAATTGAAAAGGCCCGTCTTTATGGACTTGGTTAGCTATTTTTAGCCTAAGTGTTGAAATATTCTGATACCTTAAAATAATTCAATGTTTTTCTTATGCTCAAGATGTTTAACACTGAGTGTACACTAATATCTAAAGATGTATATATCAAGTTTAAAGAACCCAAAAGTGCTTGCAAGCACAAGTGTTGAATTATGCTTTATTGAACAACATTATCGGAAATTATGACGTACTTACCAATGAATCAAATATCCACATATAAATTACAGCAGGACAGATTAAACTATTTCAAAAAAAACCTCACCTTTTAATCTGGGCTTGGGACCGCCATGATTTTGAAAACACAAATTTTCAAAATCTTGGCAGGTTTAATTTTTTGGGGGGGATTGTGATTAATATTCAGTTTTTTTTGGATTGTGATCGTGATTTATATTTTTTTGGCATCTTTTTGTGGGATTCATATTTCTTGATAATCCATCTTCTATGGCCTGTTTTAATTACATATTAATACATGGCTAAGATTTTTTTTAATAAAGTAAAAATGTGCAAACAAAGATATGTAAAAAAAAACAATGTACATAATTATGTATTACAGTTCATATTATGATGAAAGTGAACATTATCAATGTTGTTGAAGAAAAACTAAACTTCCTAAAATCTCATCCTATATCATTCCTATATAGATGTTACCATTGCCAAAACATCTGTCAGTTAACTTTGAATGTACATGCATATGTAAATTTATAATTTATGAATGGAATTTTAATTCAACTCAATTCTGCAAGTATTAACACTTACATATCATGAAAACTTTCCAATAAATATAAATATTGGAAATGTAATTAACAAACATACAAATATTTACATTATATTTATTAAATCAGCAAACTAATAAAAATATTAATCTTCATTTGCTCCCAAAACTTATGTGTCGCACAATTAATTTTGTGACGTTGATGTTGTTTTCATTGATAACCACGACACAAGATCTTCATGAATAGACCAGGAAGTAATCTGAATATAATGTGCATTTTTCCACTTGGATATGGTCAAAGGGGAGATAATTTGTTCCCTTAATCGTTTACTACAAGAAAGCAGTCCAAGGGAGATCATTCACCAGGTATAATAAGAAATTTTAAGTACAATTAGATATCATGAAAATATGTTGATGATATACACTTTAAACAAAAAGTAAAGCCATCCAAACTAAGGTAAACAATTTTAATTGGATAAACTTATGAATATCATTGTTATGTCAAAGTTAACGTTAGCATTGTTCGTCACGATTTTCCTGAATCTTTCTTTGCCATAAGAAAGAATGCAATAAACACAAAAAATAAAATTGGATCAACATATTTCCAATTGAACAATTAAAGACAGCAATACTTCAGCGTAATCTGTCAAGAGAAACAATTTGTCATCAATTTTGGTTTTTCTTGACTTATGACTGGTGATGTACATATGTATAAAAGTCAGCTATTTATCTAAAAGAGTCAAAAAGCAAACTTATGAATCTTTTAATGGTATTGTACAAAATAGCTTACATTCCACAGTACCACATCAGATAATATTATATATAATATTATACAGTTATTGAATGGGTTTGAGGGAAATAGCAAATTTATAGGAACCCGAGACAACAACTATTACCCGAGGCTAAGCCGAGGAAGATAGTTGCTGATGAGGGATTCCATAAATTTTCTATTTCACAAAATTACATTCAAGAACTGTTTTATTATAATGATGCAAGCACTGCACATGCCCAAGAATTTGCGATAACAATGGTTCAGATGGTTTCATAAATACATTCTATTCAACAGATAGAAAGTCATTTTAGTTAAAATAAACTATTACAATAGCAATAATCTATAACAATAGAAATAAACTACAACAATAACAATAAGCTACAACAATAACAATAAACTACAATGAACACTAAACTATAACAATAAATTATAACGGTAACATGATAAGAGTTGAACTTTGCATTGCTTTGTTGTTCTGTTGAGTGTTGTCTCCACGAAACGTCAAGGTAATAACGTTATTCTAACGTCATCATACCATTTAAGGCAAAAAGGGCGGTGCTTATTTTCCTTGTAAGGAAAGAAGGCGGGAGGGAAATAGTCCCCTCAACTATGATCCGGATCATAGTTCATTTGCTATATCATAGCTACTTTAACTGTTTACACTTTATATAGAGAAAAATAAGCAAAAGTATAATAATTCATATTATTGTACACACTTAACAAGTATGATAATATTCATAGATACTGTATTCAATGTTTTTTGGTTCTTATTAAGTTTGTATGTACATGCATATAATTAAAAGTATTGTGTAGCATATATATGATATAAATACTTCTAAAGCTATAGTAACTATATAAGGGAACATAGTCACATGTTTCATAGGACACTACAGATAATGGCCAGCATTAGTAAAGAAATAGGGTAGCATCTTACTAAGTTAAGCAATCACAATCTTATAGATATTTTAATTGCTATTGTAATCTTGATATTACATACAATGATGTTTACAAAGATAACATCTCAGATCATAAATCATTTGCCTTCTTGATAAAAATAGCAACATTTCTTATCACTTAATGTCTGTCAACTTCAACAGGTTAACTAGATAACCATATTATTAGACATTATTTTACAAAGATAATTTATTAAGATAATCTTCTGTGATAAAATTACACTTAATTTTAGAATACAATTCACATTTTGGTGAAGACATAATGTATTCAGACCCTTTCTTGTAATTTATTAAATATTGTACAGTGTACGTAGTTGCCTGTGTTGTTTGTATCAACTTTTTTTTAATGATGACGAAAAATGGACAGGATGTGTGTGAGAAAAGCCCACCTTTGACTAAAAACCAATAGAATATTTTAAAGAATGCTTACATGTATGATAATTATCAATTTATAAATTAACTAAAGTATAAGTTTTATATAGATTTTTACCAAAAGCTTAAGGTACCTGAACTATATTGTTGACATGTTTGACATAGGAGCAAGTGACCCAGAATACTGGACGGACATCTCAAGTTACCAGCGTTAATCACATTCTATTGACATGTATTGATTTTGTATGTGGGGACTACAGAGGTACGTATAAATCAAGGAGACCTTCTTCAACATTTTCTTCATCTTCAGACTCAATATTGTCTTCAGTAAAACCTTCCATTACTCTATATATGGAGTTCTGGGTAATAAAGTTCATGTCCTGTGATAATTGATGTATAGGTGATGCCTTTTTCATATGTATTCCAGAACATGTGCGACCTGGAGTATGCCTGAAGGGTCTTGTCCTCCGAAGGGTTTCTTTTACAGTTTCTTCATCTCTTTCAGAAATTACTTTGCTGGTACGTCCAGTTTTCTGGGTCACTTTTGCTCCTATGTCAAACATGCCAACAATAGAGTTGACAATGTTTGCTGCTCCAGTTGTTCTTTCAATGGATTTCTCTGACTTGTTCGCTCCTAACTGTCTAATAAGATCTTTCTGATTGCGAACTGAGTGTTCTTGCAATAAGTCTGATTCAATGCATCTGCCCTTCCCTCCAGTTGGATTTGAAAAACTACCCTCCAACACTCTACATCTATCTAAAGGTGACAGCATATAATTGACTTTGACAATATAATCAATACACTCTGACAAATATTTAGATAACCTTGAATGGGAATAGAAAAATGGAATATTTAGTTTTAGATTTGGGACGATTCTTGATATGTCTCCCTCTTTCGCAGTGTCGTCCATTTCCATTATCTGAAGTCCCCACATACAAAGTTGATTTGAATAATTGAACAATTCATCATTAGCTGGATTTATATTGCCATCAGTTGCAATGTAACCATAATGATCTACCATGCTTCCTATCATTTCCTTCATTGCTGTAACTTTTGTGTCCCTTGTTGCATTGGTAATGTTGCTTGGTGGTGAAAATTGTTCTGTATTGCTGTTGTGGTCAGCCATTCCAAAATATTCCATTGCCTGCTCCATGACTAGATGCCTGGACAAAAGGACTAAGAGGTTGAAGTGGGACTTGAAGTTGGTTTTAACGTTTCCGGAAACGTCAGTTTTCCTCAGAATATGTTTTAAAAAAACTCAACGTTCCTTCCTGACTTTTGGATGCGTCTTTGAACAGACTTTTGTAACATTTCTGAAAAATACAAAATATTATTTGTTACAATAATTTGTGACTGATTAAATAAATTTTAATTGACAAGAAATAAAACATGCAGAAATTATAAATAATTTATGTACTATATCAGTTGCAATATATTCATCTTATATTTCTATAATACCAATGTTTGTATTCCTTGAGCTAGAAAACAAGTTCATGCATGTAGAAATATATACACACATAAGTAACAATGGTATGACGTCATATTTTATTTTAATGGAGAAAGCATTTCAGTGCTATTTTCACACATTTTAAAGCATTTTTATGTTAATATCAGAAAGAAAGCTTTTAAATTGAGTCATATGATAAAGAGAATCTGAAATTTATTTCAATTCATATGAGATTTAGGAAACGAGTTATGAATTTTTCATTTTAGCTAGCCTTTTAACTCATTACAGATCCTCTGTATATATTTACATCCATAAGGTCTTGCTTCATGTGCCACAGCTCGCATGTCATTGGATTTAAATCCTCCAATCTACCTGCCGGAGTCGGTGCCAAAGACCTTAGGTTTTTTTGCTCCATCAAGACGGATCCTTGTAAGTTGGTCTCCTCCAATAACTGTTATGTACTTAGTTAGCATGTCCAAATTTCCTGAAATAAGTGTCAGTTTTTAATCTGGTACAAACTCTCTTTGCATACATCTTTTAAGGAATAATTAGCACACAATTCACTCGTGCAGAAAGCCTGTAATAACTAAACATCCTTATCCATGCATGTTAATTACTATTTGGAAATAAAGCTACAAATAAATGTGTCCGCATTTGAATGGTTAGCCAGTCGTAAATTCCTGTATGACCAGCCTCAGGCAAGTTTTAAAAATGACATCAGTGCAGCTCCCATTGGAATTTATTGCTTCTTTTTATTTGAATACCACTGTACATGTTTATTTTTATATAAAGAAGGATTTTGCTGTGTGACAAATTTGTATATATAGTTTTTTTGGGCTGTTAATAACACTATCAGATAATTATATTGATCAAACTGTATTTCTTTAATTATTACCATGTGCTTCCCTAAATATTTCTTGTAGGTCCTTTTCATAATTGTCAAGAATGTCCAAACACTCTTCATACTTTGCTTCATTTGCCATCATTGTAGGTAGCTGAAATACTTTTGTTTTCGTAGCCATAGCAGCTTGTTGTGGGAAAGTAATATGCTGTGGTATAATATGTCTCATCCACTTGAAAGCTGGCATTTCAGCGGCAAGAATTCTTGCAATCTTCAATGAGTAAAGAATGTTTCTCTAATTTAGTTAAAATCAAATATCCATTCTACACATAAAATGTATGTTCTAAGACAGCTATAAACATCCATAGCTAGAGTTCATTATATGTGATCTAGTGGCTTATTTTTGAATTAATCATGTATTGGATCATCAATTAATTTGCGTTAAGAGTAGAGTTTTTATAAAGATAAATATGTGATAAAAGTAATAAAGAAAAATTTCTGATACACTGCCTTTGTTTCTTGAATTTGTATTGAATCTCACCAGAAGTACATATGCATCATGCAGTTGTTGTTTCTCATTATGTGATAATTGCAGCATTTGAAAATTAATGTTTTGCTTTGCAGGTCTTCTTGAGTCCATGTCAACATTTGCAACTCTTGTAGGCAGGACGTTGCTGGCAAACAGGTGTAAATCTGTATTGGGGAGGTCAATGGCTTTGTTTGCAGTTTTAATGTAAATATCCAAGTTGTCGCCAGTAATTTTAATGAGTGGATTAGCCCGTACATGTTCGATAAGATTCTTTTTGTTGCTTAAAGCACATTCTTCTTGAATTCTTAATTTGCTGGATGGTGACATCGTTATCACCAATTTGTTGAGACGAGTGAATGCCTGTAAGGTTATAGTACCGGTAGTATTAAAATAATGATAATTAAAAAAGTATAATTCCTATAATGAGATGAACTTCCAAAATAATCTAAAATTATTTTTAAAAAAGCTCTCAATTGAACATGGTTATATGTTACAAAAAGATACAAAGAAAATAGTACAAAAGACAATATAGAGTTTAAGATTGGCACAACAAAAACAAACAAAATAGCATCTATGTACCAAGGGAGACAACCTACCTAAAAAACAGGTGAATAATTATGATGCCATACAAGTCATCTTATCCTGTTTCAGTACAACAAATATTGTATAAACCTAGCAATTCTTTTGCATATATATAGCATGATTTTCGTTACTAATTAACCATATGAATTCAAATTTATGTTATTATTGACTGTCAATACATTCTGGTTATAATAACTCAAATTGAGATAATTTCTCATTTTATATTTTGGACAAGATACATGCAATAACAAATGTACTTCATCTTCAACAAGTCCAGTATCACAATTTTTACATACTCTTTCACTTACAGGAGTATTGTATACCTACCAGTTTCAATTTGTAAGGGGCGACCTCTGGTTCTATTTCTAAATCATTTCATCTATTATTGTAATGAGTCTAAATATTGTGTGTAAGGGAGATAAAAGTAGCTTGGATAAAATTGGGAGTCGTTTTTTTCCGTTATTGAATTGATTTAAATGAAAACTGATCAGTGCGTTATTTCGTGAATACTTTTTGCGACTTTCCGAAGTAATAAGTGACCCTTAAAAGGGCCTTTTTTTCGATCAGTTCTTTGGTACATTCTCTGATTGTTGTTTAATACGTCTTATTCCCACAAATGACCAAGATATGGTTTTTCCACTGAATTTGGGTACCATTCACATACTTGTCGTACAAGCAATTTGGCATCAAGTTTCTGTGTAGGGAATTTGTAGTCCAAATTAAGGCTTCATTAAACTTATTACCATATCTTCCAAATGTCCACGAATACATATAACAGACATCAATCTTTGCAGGGCAGACAGTTCTTGGTCTCTTCTGTACATTAAAATTGAATATGCTGTGGCTACGCTGATGTCACATCCATCTTCTGATGTTTTTGTGCATACATTCTTCATCATTTGGTATAAAAAGGGAACTCTGAAATACAAAAATAACTATCTTCTTGATATATCTTAAAACTAAACTATGATAATTAGCATGCATTTTTTGTTGATGCATATCTTAATATCTTGGGGCTAATACCGTATTAATAAAATATGCTAGTATTTGCATAAGTGATAGCGTTTTTTTAACATAAAAAAATTGTCTGATCAGCTTTGATAATTAAAGTAAGTCAGTACTAAAAATCATGTACACAAATGAAAGAGTTGTGCCCATTGTTCATTAATATATGCATGTCGTATGATATTTACTTTTTATGGATTTCAGTGCAAATTTATCTACATGTATCATTACTTTGTTTTCATTTCTTGTACAATGTTACTGAACATTTTATCTGCATTATTTGACAAGAAATCCATTGACTTCTTGTGAAGAAGTATGCTTCCTTCATTCCTCTTTCTACTGCACAGTTTCTTCACACTTTCAAGTTCTTGAAGTACAATAGCTTCCTTAATAGCCTTAGTGAATGTCGTCAGTGTCAATAATTGCCTGCATATAATGTTCACAGTTTTTTCATTCCTCAAGAAATTGATTGCAGTCTCTCTTTCCTGTGAAAAGGTATCTTTAAAAAGTACAGAAAAGTCAATTAAGAAACAATTAAAAGTGAGTGTTAAATATTTCAAATAAAAATTTTTATCGGTGTAATATGCAAATAGATTTACCTAAGATCTTAATGGATTGCAGATACATATATATGTTCATATATATTCATATATGAACAGCTGCCATGAATTGAGATATTTTTTTAAGTCCTTGGTCAGACTCGAACTGACAACTTTCCAATTGCAAATTCAATGGAACGTACTACCTTATACTACAAAGACATGTACGATTCTCCTGTAGCAGAAAAGTGACATCAAATTTCTAACCATGGTAAAAGTTAGAATTTGTGAAGAAATGTTGTTTCAAGTTCAAAGCCATGGAAGTAGGGCTAAGACTCAGATTTTTGTACATTTTGTACATGTAATGTTATACAAAAAATGCACAACACAAAAACAAAATATTGTGTAACATTCCTATGAGTATGTAGACAGAATGAGCAAATAATTTTATACTGAAAAAGTCCATCACCAGGAATTTGAAAGAACAAGTTACAATGAAAATGAAAGGATAAAATAATTATCCATCCCTCTTCTAATTTATATTTATGTATAATAATAATACTTCATTGAACCAGGGCCAATGGAGGGCCATAATATAATATGGGATATGATAACATTCAGTACATCACTTCATTAACATACATGTACATTACATTATCAATTGTGTAGAAGAATAAATCTTTACAACACTGAAAACTTGCAACCACGTATACATGCAGCTGTATTCAAACTCTACTGCTTTTTTTTTAACTACAGATGTAGGGCAGGTGTTCAGGTAGCCTAGTTACTAAGACGCCCACTTCTCAACAACGTGACCAGGTTCGATTGCCAACCAGAACACATTGGCTTCCTCTGGGTACTTCAGTTTCTTCCAACAGAAAGTATCCACTCCTGCTACATTCCATGCCAGCGAGAGATTTCGACATAGTTGTATTAATTAAGTTGTATTTCAATCATGTTAAATAAATGAAGTTTAAAAAGTTGATTATAAAATTTCTGTACATTTTATTAATAGGGTATGTATGAACTGTTTGACTGAATATAACAATTTTTAAAAACAAAAACCAAGCAAAATATAGTTTCATTATTGTGACATATTTGTGGAATTTGGTATATTAAGTGCATTTACATATTCCCAAAAGTGATTTACCTTCATAATCTGAAATTTCAACTGTTTTCTGTTCAGACGTCTCTTCTGTTTGAAACAGCTGACGTGGTAGTTGTTTTCTGCCATCATTTCTTGCATACAGATGATCAGTTTCACTGCTACTTTTGAAATCTTCATATTTAGACAAGGGGCTGTGATAAAAGTGTCAATAATATACACAAAGTTAACGAGATGTGGCAATGGATGATGACAATATTAATTACCAATGTATGTATATATATATATATATCATGAACTGTACATGTTGTAATAAATATATGGAATACATAATGATTTAATAATAATATGCAAATATAGATACACAACTTGTATAGACTTTTAGATGTTCTAAGCACATTTCATTCTTATATATAATTATGAATTAGCAGAATAATCTGAAGACATATTATATATATATACAAAATAATTTTGAAAAATAATTATACATGATGATGCAATGACAGCTGTAAGTACATAAATAAGTAATAATTAAAAATTTCCAAATAATAACTAAATATTACAAGAGCTGCTATCCGAAACAGAAGCTGTGACATCTCTCTCAGTGGCCCTTTAAATCTACTGTGAGCATGGGCACAGTCCATTCAAATAAGGTCCGAGAGATTATTATTTTTTTATTTTAAATGTTTTATATTTCCTATACTAGTGGTAACGCCAGCTGAGTGTTGGAGCACGGCCCAAGCTAGTCACAATCAATATGTAACAGTAAAACAGAGTATTCTGGGTGCAATGGCTTGATTCTTACTCAAACCATCATATTTTTTTGAAAGTATCTTTTTCACAACAATTTGAAATTTTCTAAAGTTAAATATATTTTGAGTTATTAGAAAGTCAACCTGTCTGTATTAATCTAGGGTTGTGAGCCTCATTAAGTTTGAATCTAACGTTACAAATAGCACTTCAATTTGTTCAGTTTTTTCAGTTTGTTAGAAAGACTTGGGGGAATTATTTAAACTTGGATTAATTTATTACAATTTTCGATATTAATTATTCTATGGTATGAGATATTGATTATATTGATGAAGGTTCTTGATATATCTTTGTTGTACTAGAAGGACATCCAATCAGTGAACAATCTTTTCAAGACAATATCTGGCACATCTACTTATAAACTAAGAAAGGGAGACAACTGAATCAGATTGAAAATAAAACAAACTTCAATAAGGCCAGAGTTAAAAATATCTTTGTCTGGTGTAACCCTCCCCAAGACCTTGGGGCAGGGCCGGGAAGTGGGGAGAATTTTTTTTCTTCCATTTTTGTTCAAAATGTTTGTGAATAAAAATAAAGCCAATCTGAATCATAAAAATGAATTGTAACATAACTGTCTTTTTATTTTCTAAGAACAAATAATTATATGGATATAATGATTTATTAATATAATTACATTCTTCTACAAAGCAGTTTTTGACATTATCTTGGTCAAAACTCAATTAAGATATTCAAAATAGTTCACACATATAGTGTTAAATAAAGTTTTAACAAAAGACTCATATTCTATTGATTTATGAAAAGTATTATGGGAAATTATAGCAACAAGAAATCTAAAATCTAAATTCAATTCAAGTATTTTGTAATATGTATTTAATTGTAAGAGTATATTGAACCACAAGTTGATTCCAGGTCTATTGAAGCTAAAATCAGAAAAAAATATGTTTTAAGTCTGGCATGATTAAAACAAGAGGCCCATGGGGCCTTAGCCTTAATCTGGATTGGCATTTGAATATTTTTGATCCTAGGGTCACTCCTTTAACAAAGTTGGTTACTACAAACCAAAGCATTATGCACTATAGGCCTTCTAGTTTATTAGAAGAAGATTTTTGAAATTTTATCAAATTTTCCCAATTTTGGCACCCAAGTGACCCCCCTGGGTACCTAGCCCCGCCATTTGAACAAATCTGAATCCCCTTCCCCTTAGGATGACATCTTCCCAGTTTCAATAAAATTGGTCCAGTAGTGTTGGACAAGAAGTCGCAAATGCGAAAAAAGTATCATATTTGCTACATAATTAATTATCTAGTGTTGAACTTTGACCTCAAAATGTGTAACATTTTTTTTACCCCAGGGTCTCACCTTGAAGAAACTTGATTCTCCATTCCCTAATGTTAATTCAAACCAAAGCATTAGGTTCTAGGCCATCCAGTTTATTAGAAAAAGATTTTTTATCTTTTGTCAAATTTTACCCATAATGGCCACTATAGTGGTGCCCCCTGGGTGCTGAGCCCCTTCATTTGAAATAAATTTGAACCCCCTTCCCCTAGGGATGACTTCTTCCAAATTTGGATTGGATTTGTCCATTAATATTGTACAAGAAGTCAAAAATGGGGAAGTTATCATATTTGCTATAGTGTTGAACTTTGACCCCAAAATGCGTAACCCAATTTTGACCCAAGGTTCACACCTTTAAACAACTTGGTTCTCCATGCCCCAAGTTACTATAAGCTACATACCAAAACATTAAGCTCTGGGCCTTCTAGTTTATTAAAAGACAAGATTATCAAAAGTTCCCCCTTTCGGACCTCAAAGTGGCCCCCCCTGGGGCTGGGCCCCATTATTTGAACAAATCTGAATTCTGTTTCCATAGGGATATTTCCTACCAAATTTGGATAAAATTGGACCAGTAATTTTGGACAAGAAGTCGAAAATGTGAAAAGTTCTGACTAAATTTATTTGTTTACTTTTTCCAACATTTTTGAACACTTTGAATTCTGTATTTTGTCAATGATATGGTCAACACTGATGATGTCGACAATGTGGTTTGTGGACGAACTGATGTCGTCGACTATAAAAACTGTTGACTAAATGTCCTTGTCGACGAAGTGTCTTTCGTCAAAGTGTTGGTGACCCGAATCAATCAAAGTTCAAAGTTTTGTGTTCATCAACTCCAATGTTGTTGAAAGTATCATCTTATATTTGACCGAGGTTTAACACATGTTTGTACTTGTATTACAGGCATCCCTGTAGCTCTCTACTATGTGGCAATGAGGATAAAAACAACAGGAGACCTACCTTTCACCTGTAAATCTTGTAGTGAGACACAAACCAAGAAAAAATATGGGGTAAGATATACATTTTTATCATATGATTATAGTGTTGTTCAATTGCATAAAGCTATTACACAATTACCGGTATGTAATATACAACAGGTTACATATAACTTTAAGCTGTTTTGATTGGCTGAATGGCACACACCCATTCTGTTATGATTAGCTTTGATTTGATTACCGATATGACGTCAAGTACCAATGGTATGACGTCATAACTCTCTGTTACAGCGAAGACATTCAGTGCTAATTTTCACCTTTGAAAGCATTTATGATAAAATCAGAAAAAAACACTTTTAAATTGAGTCATATGTTAAAAAAAATCTTCTATGCATACAAGTTATACTACAGCAATAAACATACAAATCAAAATTTGTATCAACTGTAAATCAAAATGGCCTGTCCTGTGATATATTGTTTGCTTTACTAGGATTAAAGCTACCTTCAACTCATCATGTCTAGGTCATACCAAGACGATACAGTGCTTATGATAGTGCACACTGATGGCAATTTTATCATAGTGCTGTATTACTGAAATATTACCTTCAAGACATTAACGTGACATGAAAATACCCTTGGTCATAAAATATCCTGACACCAAATAAACAAACAAGAAGAAATAGGATCAACAGAACAAAAGCTATTGACAAACAAACAATAGATTCATCAAAAAGTCACCACAAGAACTAACCAGCCAAATGAGACGGTTTTAGTTTGGGCATTAAAATATACGTCAAACCAACCAAATGGGTGAGAGGACCCCGCCCTTGACCTGAAGCCATTTTTGTCTACCCTGAAAGCTGAGCAATGAGTGAGAAATTGCTTTAATTTAACATTTAAATTGTGATGCCACTACTGCACCCAAAGCAAACGCTCTAACATCTTGCTACTGCAGTGAAGAAGTGATATAAAGATATCTCTGTTTCAGTATGGATGCCAACAGAAATTGATCATTTGACTATATATGTCTTAAAGATATAGCCATGACTAGTTCTGTACCAAATACAAATAAGAGAAGTCAGACAATTTTATGAATTCAAAAAAAATCATTAAGCTTTAAAAATGTTAAGCATGTGGTATAATAGAATGTTTTCCTTGATCACCTTGGTATGTGTAAGTTATGTAGCTGTTGTGTATCTGAAGATAATTTACAGAACACCTTACTCTGTGATGTATAACATGATATACAGCCTGTAAATTCTAAATATTTAAATATAACAATAATAATCTCTAATCTTTCTGTTCAACAGACTACCATTGTCAAGGATATTGATGGTCCATTCAACAAGAAGAAGCCAATTAATACACTACAAGACAGCCTATTAGATTGTACTTGGGAATACCCTATGTAAGAGCTGTTTTATTTAAACATTCAGTTGATCTCAAACTTAACTGTCAAGCAAATTGGCCTGACAGTATTTCATATTAGAATGTTTTCAACATCTTCCATATTCTGATCATGTATTGTAATACTGCATCTACACTATAACCAAACACTCTTGTTGAAATCGTAATTTTATGATACATGATGAAATAACAATATTAAGTTATAAGACTTATTTTATAACCAGTATGTTAAATATACATGGAGCAAATCAATTATAAATAATTCATCGACAAAAAGGGCATAAGTTATATTTATATATAATTAAGTAGCAACAATTAGATTGTAAATTACATTTTGCAAATGTATAAATTGTTTGTATTTCTGTTGTAGATCTACGCCTTTTAACTGAAAAAAATTGTATGTTTTTCTGTTGTAGATCTACGCCTTTTAAATGTATAAATTGTATGTATTTCTGTTGTAGATCTACGCCTTTTAAATGTATCAATCGTATGTATTTCTGTTGTAGATCTACACCTTTTAACTGTTTCCGGTTTGTCACATCTGTTACACTACATAACAATGGATGCAAGGTTGTTGATAGTAACGGGTACTCCTTAAAGTTCTGCAAGGTAAGCATGGTTGTCAATAGTGACGGGTACTCCTTTAAGTTCTGCAAGGTACTACTCCTTTAAGTTCTGCAAGGTAAGCAAGGTTGTCAATAGTGACGGGTACTCCTTTAAGTTCTGCAAAATATACTCCTTTAAGTTCTGCAAGGTAACCAAGGTTGTCAATAGTGACCGGTACTCCTTTAAGTTCTTCAAGGTAAGCATGGGTGTCAATAGTGACGGGTACTCCTTTAAGTTCTGCAAGGTAAGCAAGGTTGTCAATAGTGACGGGTACTCCTTTAAGTTCTGCAAGGTAAGTAAGGCTGTCAATAGTGACAGGTACTCCTTTAAGTTCTGCAAGGTAAGCAAGGTTTTCAATAGTGACGGGTACTCCTTTAAGTTCTTCAAGGTAAGCATGGGTGTTACCGGTAATAGTGACGGGTACTCCTTTAAGTTCTGCAAGGTAAGCAAGGTTGTCAATAGTGACGGGTACTCCTTTAAGTTCTG
>JAUMGZ010104108.1:0-17681 GCA_032359645.1 Pododesmus macrochisma
AGGTAAGTATAAAACTGTATCTTCTTAGGTCCGAAACTCAAAAATAACTGGCACAACGTTATGAATCGGGAATAAATGACGGCGTATCTCACACACAGCACATGGCCCCTCGAGGGGAAATAAATTCAGTATAACATGTGTTCGGAAGCAAATGCTAATGGGTTATGGCTTCCCTCGGGGCTAGGCCACCTGCAGAGGCAACCACCCAAGTGATAAGAATACAAAAAATGCAACCTGAATCATCCCTCCGATAAATGTGATATTTGTGAATTACCCCGTCGAGTAAAGTAGTAACTAACATTATGACAACATTTAGAACTACTTAATGACCAACTGAACGCTCTAAACTCCCAACAGTGATTATTTATTTTTACCATCATTTTATATGGTTGGTTATCAATTCAGTTAACTATGAGTTTTTTGTATTACATATTCCCAGTTGATTGTGGATCTCCACCTACTGTTCAGCATGCCACACATAATGGTCAATCAGCAACTACCCAAGGAACCGTAGTACAATACACTTGTGTCAGTGGTTACACAGCAAGCGGGACTATTACCAGCACGTGCCAGGCGGGTGGCACATGGACAACACCTTCATCTTCATGTGCCTTACCTTGTATGTATGTCCACAAACTAGTTATCGTCTGTGTTGAAATGTTTGATATGCTGGGAAACAGTTGATCTCAATTGTAAATCACCTACAAACATTTCTATAATTTCGGTCAACAATCTATGTAAATATCTCCAAGTCGACAGAACACCTAGTACGATACACCTTGCCGTGATCAATCGCAACACCTCTTTGACAAGACACTTGTTCTAGTTTGTTTTCTCTCACAAAAGATGTACCATACTTCGTTTACATAACCCATGTGAGGTCTAACGTATGTGCATTCTGGGAAAACTATATTACTGTTATATTATAGTATAAGTAAATGGATAGTACTCAAAACGTTCAATTTTCTAGACAGTATAGTATTTATTGAGTGACATATTAAGTTTAACCTAATTCCATTTTTGTAGACGATTTGTAGAATATTCAAATTAACCTTGAACACATACTTCTTTATGTCCTTAAATGTAGGAAGGAGAAAAACTAAAAATGCCATTAAAGTTCTCATGTGGAGAAGGAAAATATCTTGTATTAAATTATTAAACTGTAAACGGCTTTCTCGAAAAAAATTTTTATTTATTTCACAAAGTTTTCAGACTTGGTACATGAACATTATTAAATGGCAAGAAATGACGAAACGGCCCTTAAGGAATCAACAATATCAGAAAAATATTTTTTCGTTTAAGTCCTTTACCTTTGACAAGTGTATAAACATCGGTTGAGAAAGATTTCACAATTACTAAAAATCCTATTTCCTCGATTTTTTGTATTAGGAATTCTTAAATGAAAATCTTTCGATTGCAAAAATTAAATTCTCAGTATCGAGACATATTTCTTGACATTCATAAATATGAAAAAACTATAATCTTGGTATTATAAATTTATTTTAAAAAAAATGAATTTTTGAATGAAGAATTGATATTTTAAAATCAAGGGTTCGATATTCTGATAAAGAAATTAAATCTGTTGTTTATGTCAAACATTTATCAAGAAATCAAAATTTTAATATCAAGAAATTATATATAAAAAGGTGCATACATGTATAGTTAATCTAATTCTTCATATCAAAAGTTTGAATGAATATAGTACACAGGCATCTCATAGTAGTCTATCTGGTAGGATACATGCATGAAATATGAGTATGTGTTATTCAACCAATTCGTTTGTTGATCTTAGCATGTGGACAGCCGCCATCATTAAGTTTTGGATCAAGTTCAGGAAGCTGTACTAACGTAAACTGTGAATACACGTACGCATGTCAAGCCAACTATGTACTCACAGCTACACCGGCCAAGACAACGTGTCAAGCAACTGCACAATGGACAACAATTAACTTCTCTTGTGTTCATCAAGGTACGTTAAAATGTTAAATCACCAGTAGTACTTATGAACATTGAGAGAATTAAGTGCGATAGAATCTGGTTTAATAGAAACCTTTCAGATCGGACAGGATCTGCTAGGTTCTTGTCTACAACATAAATCGGGGGGGGGGGGGGGGCCTTTAAAATTTCGGGGAGGGAGGACAATTTTTCTAATTTTCATTTTACCAGGGAAGGATTTTTTTTCTCAATTTTTCAATGCACTATTTCAGATGCTTGCACAAATGGATATCTTGGTACCTACACGGCGAGGGCGAATTGGTTTTTTGACCCACCGGTGAGTTTTACACCTTCAATCGGCGGCGGAAGTGTAGATGCAAGCTATTGTAAGAATGCTTGTACACAAAGATCCGACTTCGTGTGTGTTGCCGCTTATTACCGGAAGTCGACTGGTGGATACTGCGTACTACGACCAATGCGGTCCTTTGAAAGCGCTTCATATGCTGCCTATGACAATCCAAATAACGCTTGGGACGAATACATCCGTAATTGTGCTTAGACAACACGGTGCCCAGTATAATACAACATGCTTATTTATAAAACAACACGTAGAAAGAAATACGATGTAACATTTATGATTTCAACCGAAGAAGAATCCAATGGTGCACTGAATTTGTTTCGTGATTCAATCAAAGTCATACCAATAAAAATAAAATGTGTAAATGCAACTCAATTGCTCATTTGATGTAGTTAAAAGAAAGACTATATGGAACAGTGGAAATCTATGTAACAAGATTATGGCTGCCTGATAATTGTAGTTATCTAGATGTTTGTGTCACATGTTAAGTGGTGGGCGTCGTTTGTTGGCAGCCGATTGTACTAACAAATACAAAAGACATATTTTTTTTGCAATAGAATTGCTGCTGACATTAAAGGTTTCGAAGAAAGGATGCAAAAACAAGAAGAAATAGGATCAACAGAACAAACGCAAAGTGTTTAATCTAGTTATACATACAAACATTTGGAAATTACTAGGTGAATTAAACGTTAACCAAAAAATACAATATAACACAGAGTATATAATTGAATCATTGTGCAACTTAATCTAACGCTATATTACATTGTTAAAGCTATTACAATTCTTGCTAAGTACTATCAGTTCCCCCAGACTCTACAAGCTTGGTACTTCAAACCGATTGTCATATGAACCCTTCCAACCAAAGAAGAAATCCGCGAGGGCCTGGTACACTTACCCAACCACCTTTATAGCCAAGTGTTAAGCCGAAATCAATTATTATATAGCGTCCATTGGTTATGGGTTGATTTGTAGCTGTACCTGGAATGCGGGGCGGAGTTCTCTTACACGGATTATTGATTCTTTCCTCTTTTAGATATTATGTTTATTAGTGATCCGTTTCAGTTTTGTATTCCTAATGGTAAGAAGAATATATGTCGTTAATCTTCCATTAACATATATGATACCTCATCATTTTAACCATCTGGAGACACCGGTGATATGTTGAGAACAAGCAGGTAATATCATTGCCAGCAACGTAACTATAAGAAGATATACGTTTATTTAGGTAAGTCATTTGGGCTAAATACAATTCAGGGTTGATTTTGATGAGCGTAGAGATTCTATTAGGTAGTCCCTAGATAAAGACATTTAATGCTTGAGCAGACGATAATCTGTAAATGCTATGCCCCAAGAAATTTGAAAAATGAAATCCTCAGATTGTTGAAAGACGCTTCAAGTCTATAATACACTTATGTCAGCACCCAGGAATATTTAAAAAAAAAAAAAAAGCGTATTTTTGCCAAATTGCATAAATCACCGTGTAAATCGCGCCCTATAGCAAACTATAGTAACACTATAGTAACTCTACCACAACCTCTATTTTACAACAAATTCCGCCCGCTTTAACACCTGTTAAAAGCATGACATAAGATATTGTGATACTGCTTACTGTTATAGCGAAGTTTCTTTACTATTGATGAATTAAAACATTTGTCGTCGATAAACTTAGGAACCTAACCATGGTGCCAAACACATATCTTCTGTTGACTTTTCAACGCTGCATACACTGCATACATCTTCAACACATCAGATAAAGATACATTTTAGCCTTGGTCATATATGTGTTTGGACGAAAGGGCAATTTTTATTCGAAGACTAATGGACATTTTTCCCGAGAGACGTTTCACATTTTGGAAGGATGATATCTTAATCGGAGGGACTGACTACCAAGGAAAACGCCAACAAATGCTAAAAGGCAAAGTAAATATAAAGCTACAACACAAAGTATTCGAGGCCAACCACCACCACGGAACGACTTTAGACGTCTATTAAATTAACTAAATGGTGTGATTTAACCAGTTTACGGGGTCCCAACATTCCCAATTACTTATAATAAGGATATATGATAAGAACAAGAACAAAATGATAAACAGAACAAATAATAGCCTCATCAACTCAGGGTTAAAACCAAATATTGATAAGACTGTTGCAGTTTAGATTGGTTCCAAGAGTGGTTCTGATCTTAATCTGTGTCCTGAGCGTAATTTGAATTGGTCAAATAGACATTTCACTTCTTTGGTTATACACTTTAGTGTGAATTTAGAGGAAATATGTAATTTTAGGGTCACCAAGGATTCAACGTTGCACTGGCTACAGTATAGAAAAATTCTATTTTGCCTACCAATTGTTTACTGTTTAAAATGAAAATGGCTTATTCATCCAAGTGTACGTTTTGTAAACAAGAGAATGAATCTTATAACCACCTATTTTTTAATTGTATGTTCACTTCATCTTTTTTAAATGGTGTTCAATCTTGGATTGAAGAAAAATGTAATGATTCGGTTAGTTTTAGTCCATCTGGACCGAAGGTCCTAAGTGGACTTTTCCTATGCACATCCTGCCCAGCGTCCGGCGTCGTCGTCGTCCGTTGTCGTTAACTTTTCACATTTTCGACTTCTTCCAAACCACTGGACCAATTTTATCCAAGCTTGGTAGGAAGAACCCCTAAGGGAAGGGGATTCAGATTTCCTCAAGTAAATGGTCTTGGCTCCCAGGGTGACACTAGGGGGCAAATAGGAGGTATTTGGCAAAATTTAAAAAATATTCTACTAATAAACTAGAAGGCCTAGAGCTTAATGCTTTTGTATGAAGTAACTTTAGGGCATGGAGAACAAAGATTGTTCAAGTGGTCAAATATGGGATATGCATATTTTGGGGTCAAAGTTCAACACTATGGCAAATGTGTAAACCTTTCACATTTTTGACTTCTAGTCCAAAACTACTGAACCAATGTTATCCAAACTTAGTAGAATGCATCCCCAGGGAAAGAAAATTCAGCTTTTTTTAGATGATTAGGTTTGGCTCACAGGGGACGCCTTTTTGGGGTGCCCAAATAGGGAAGATTTAACAATTTTTCAAAAAGCTTTTTTCTGATAAACAAGATGGCCTAAGTTGGCAAGCCATCGTGAACAAAAATAGGGATTTTCTAATATTAATAATTTATCTATTAATATTAAGAATTCATTTTTTAATATGAAGAATTTTTTTAATAATATTAAGTTCATTTATTAATATTAATAAATGAATTTTTAATATTAATAAATGATTTTTTAATATTAATAAATGATTTTTTAATATTAGTAAATGGCAGCTTTAATTAGTATTAAAAAATCATTTATTAATATTAAAAATTCATTTTTTAATATTAAAAATTCATTTATTAATATTAAAATTTTATTTATTATTATTAATAATTCATTTATTAATATTAAAAATCATTTATTAATATTTATAAATGAATTCTTAATATTCATAATTGCGGCCATTTATTAATATTAAAAAATCATTTATTAATATTAATAAATCAGCGCCCTCTACAAACGAACGGCATAAATGATTGGTCCCCTGACAAAATGACGGATACTATAACGCAGCTTTACGGGGTTGCACAAGAGGCTAGGAATGCTCTTACTGAAAGCGTTTTTGAAATATTATTATTTACACAAATGCAGATTTTCAGTAAAGTGTCTTTTCAAGCGACACTGGACACCAACATATTTGGGCGCAACCATGCAAGCCACCACGTATCATCCTACTTTCACTTTCGGTATCGCAGTCGAGTGCTTGTAACGTATTATCCACTTCGTCGCTATTATTTGCAGCAACTGCGGTTTCAATTTTTGTCAGCAAATGACAAAATGCATTTTGATGGCCACCATCTCCCATATTTTGAAAATTGCTAGGCCCAAGTCCTTAAAGGCCGAGAGGCATAGCCCGACTCTAACTCTAGGAATGAAAATGCCCATGCTCAAACGGGAGCAGCTCTTGTCGGTTAAATTCACAAAGTTATCTATAGGTAATTTTTAATATTAATAAATGAATTATTAATATTAAAAAATCCTCTATTTTGTCCACGATGGCTTGCCATAGCCTAATGCTTAATGCTTTGGTATGTAGTAACTTTAGGGCATAGATAACCCAGTTTGTTTAAAGCGTGACGCTGGGGTCAAAAATGGGTTACCCGTTTCGGTGTCAAAGTTTCAACACTATGGGAAATATGTTAACCTTTTCACATTTTCAACTTCTAGTCCAAAACTTCTGAACCAATTTCATGCAAACTTGGTAGAAGGCATCCCTGGGGGAAGGGGGTTCAGATTTGTTCAAATGAAGTGTGTTGGCTTCCGATGGCGCATTTTCGGGACCACAATTGGGGGAAAATTGATAAAACTTCAAAAATCTGTTTGTAAACTTGAAGGCCAAGGGTTGAATGCTTTGTTATGTAATAACTTAAGGGTATGGGGTTTGTTTAAGGCATGACCCTGGGGTCAAAAGTATTCAAATGCAAATATTCAGTGTTTGGCCTAATTCAACCAGATGGACGTTAAAGCCCGATGGGCCTCTTAGTATTATTTTTAATTTACTTTTTTGTATCGATGATAGACATCACATAATTTTGAACTTAAGTATTTTACTGATGAAACTTCATATTAATGATTTATCATTTTAAAATACAAAACAAATAGCCTTCATTAAAAAAAATTAAGGCCAAACTCCAACTGTTTTATCACACAGAGAAGATTTTATTTCATCCTAACATAAACTAATTGAATAACCGTTGGTTTCCATATCATGCACTTTTTACAGATTAATTTTTGGTAGTTCAGTAAATTTACTCTTTTTTTATTTTGTTAATTAGGATTCTGATGTTAAGGATTCATCAAATTTGACATAGCTACTGATACTTTGTGTCTTTTAATATTTTTGTTTTGTCTTTGGTCATAGTTGAATCATGCTACTACGTTCAAGATATGCTTTATTATATAGAGTATAACCGTATATTTCTATGTTATGGTCTGTCTTAAGAATATTTTAATATGACCATATATGTAATATGTGTTCTGTTATGTTTTTTTGTATTGTTGAAAAAGTGAAATACAAAAAAAATAGCCTCATCAAAAAGCCAAATAATTGAGAGGGCCTCGCTCATGACCCAAAGTTACATATCTAATTGACAAAAAAGGATACGTCACCATATTCCCTTATCGAATATTTAATTAAACCTTTGACTATAAAATGACATTTCAGAGGTGAATAGAATAGGGTAACGTTTTTTACAGGAAATCAATCTTCCGTGTTTAAATTAGTCATACGTTAAACTCATCAGACTTGTCAGGGTCTCGGGAGGTTTTTGATAAATTGCAGGTTCTAAACAGCAGTAAAAGTTTTAAAGAAATTTCGGTAGTTGTACATATACGAAGAAAGAGGATCAACAGAACAAAGGATATTGACAAACAAACAATAGTCTTATCAAAAATTCTCGATCAGAACTAACTTGCAAACTGAACCAACCAAGTGATTGAGAAGACCTTGCTCATAACCCAAAGCCAAGATATTAGAATTCCTATCAGCTAAAAACAGCCAAAATGTTATCTTAAAAAACGAAAATTGGTTGAACAGCGTTTTCGTTACTCCTTGCGTACAATTAATCTTCTATTAACGTTTCAACTAGAAGGGGTCGACGACATCCGACCATTCAAAATCGAGTAGACCATGTGTCACTAGCCCCGAGTGAACGTTATCGGTTACGTATTCTATGGAATAGATTTATTTGCACGACACCGGCGCGGTGGCTTAGAGGTACATCATGTTTTTCGTGTGCGTGGGTTCGAATCCCAGTTGAGTCTAAACCTAACATGCTAAAATTAGGTAATCTTCTCGCTCCCTGCTAATGGCTCAGCATGTATGGGTAGGAGTAGGATTGGTTGGCTCTGTGTCTGGATAATGTGACCGAAAGAAGTGTCATACCAATGTGACTGCGGCATGATAATCCAGTGAGAGTGCACTATAAAATCGCAATCAGTGCGAACTGCCACGAGCAGACATCGTCTCGATATGACCCATTCGTTAGGTGGAGGGATATTTAACCCCAATAAAACAAACAAATTCTTTGCGTGACGGTCAACGCAAGAACATATTTCTAGCTACCTTTGAAATGCTAAATGCTAGATTCGTATGAAACCCAATCGTTTGCACGACTACGATTTTATAATGTACCATTCTGTTTTGACACGACGTCGTTTGGCGAACCACTTAATTGAACCCGGGCACACCCCTAATAGTTATTGAGGGACTGGAAAAGCATCATGTTTTCACATGATCCTCGTTTTTACTTGATTCATGGTGATTAGAGGCTTGTGAGGAGTGTGGCCACGCCGAGGTTGCATAACGGACCGTGGTTTTTTGGCGATGGTCGTGTCATTGTATGAGATTTTCAATGGTTATCACACCAGGTTAACAGTCGTTAAGGGTCATCTGGTTTTGATCTCGGTTTTTCGTATTTACTACTTTTTCTGAATGGTGTCTGTTTTCCGAAAGAAATATTGACATTGTTAGTGTGCCCTTTTTACAACGTCATAGACCTTACGCCATTTTCAGCCAGACGACGCCTTTACTCACACTTGTCACGTTAGTACAGAGACAGAAAAACGTCCAGGTATTGAACTGGCCTCCTAAGTTTTCATGTTTCTACCATAGAACATGCTTGGTGCAGCCGAAATATACCCCAGCCACCTAAAGGCACTCGCCAAAGCGTTGATACATGAGTGGGGTAACGTTCCCGGTGACATTATTTGACATCACTCACGTTCTAAGCGGCGGTGTATCATTCTGGTGACACAGACCAATGGGGGACCCATACATAATTAGGCTTGTAATTTTGCGCTTTGAACGCCAGCTGTCATTTCATAAAAAAAATATTCAGTAGTTAAATCCCGTGAAACCTCTAGTGACGCTTCTTTGTTTTAATTTAATATACCGTGTACCTGTGACGAAATTTGCAATGCCTGTTCGTTTCTATGTGATCACATGTTTGTCCAATTTGGCTACAAGGATTAATGTTCTTATGGGAACAAATTGAGTAATATTGAAAAATTTAAGAATGGGTTTTAGTCTCTTTGAGAAATTATTTTCATTGGCTGCCCGTTTCTTTTGTATTTTTACTGCTACAAAATTAATGTTATGGCTAAATTTCAAAGAATTGAACTATTGAATCTCATTGACGGACTGTTACAGTCATGTTTTCATTACTATCTTATCAGTACGTGTTTACTCCTGTCACGTTTTCCTTCATATCATCCTCTATTTATGGTTATATTCCTGCCACGCTTCGTCTTTTTTTGCTAAAGTTTATCGTCTGTCCCTTTTCCTTCTTATTCCATCATTATGGATCTTTTCTTGTCGTTTTTATTGAATTATATTGTTCGTTTTGGCGACAGGCAAGTTGTTGGAATACTGGAATACATATGAGAACGAAGTGTGCCCCTCTTGTAGCAGACCTTTTCTTGTATAAAAATGTATGTAACGAAAGATATTTTATAATTAAGCTACAAAAGGCAAACAAAACAGACTTTGATTAATAGTTCATGAATATATTATATGATAATACTATAAGCTCAATGTACCAATTTATATATCTGATATGTTGTAAATGATATCGAAATATGGACAATAAAAAATATACTGAATTTAGATAACCCCATTTTATCAACTATATAAAATTTATAAATCTTAAAAGAACTCAGTCTTGTCAGGCTAACCAATATGATAATTCTTCTCCATTTTTGGACTTAGACATCAATGTTACTAATGGAATATATAATACCATAACAACGACAAATAGATGATATTAAATTTCAAATTGTAAATGTCCTAAGGCTTGATGAAGATATTCCACGATTTCTATGATTATATTTCTCCATTACTACGTTATGCCCGGGCTTGTTCATATGTTAATCGCTTTCTTTCTCGTTATATTGACCTTACCACCAATCTTATTTCACAGGGTTATCATTGCATAAACTACGTAAAACATTTGGCAAGTCTTAAAGAAGATTTCCGGAGATTCCTTTGAAATATGGTCAACTCAGTATTTCCCAGTGTGTAACTAGAGGCATTTCAGTCAAATCCCTTATTTTATGGAGATCTTGTTAATAAACTTAGGAGGATTAAAATAACCCTAATATATTTTCCCTTGCTACTTGAATTGTAAGAAAAGTCCTTAAACGTAGCTATTGTTCTCTTATAACGAGATGCACTACATGCATTTGGACCCATTTAGCGCCTCTTTCTGTCAAATACTTTGTCATTGCAAACCTTCAAACAATACTACTAGCTATAGGAACCAGCGAAAGACTCCAGTTGAAAGCAGGGCATATATCAAGACAGGTCTTGATGTCTGTCCTTCTGGTTGTTTATTATTTCTGGGCTCACACTGATGTAATAGCAGTTACTTAAGCCAAGTTTTTTTGTTCTCTCCCCCCCTGACACAGTTCTTAAATGTTTACTCTCCTGTCTCCTGTGGTCCCTGTTTTTATTTCCATCATATTTATACCTGGCAGTTGAAGTTGGCTTAGTTGTTAATCAGAGGAATACATTTAAAAATTCCTATTTCGACTACGCACACATTTTAAATTTTGGTAAGACATTTTTGTGTTATATTGGGGTAAGGTTTTTGTACATCATAACCATCGTGATTTTGTCCGCGTTTCCCCTTTGGCTCTGTAGCTTTGATTTACCAAAGTCTTGTCCATTCTAAATTAATTTTCTCTCTAGCGTCGATTAATGACGGCTGCTTCGAGCAAGATCTGGGGTTCGGGACTGGGGGTGTCTCACACAGATTAGTGGCGCTTTCCTCTTATAAATATCATATTTACGGAGGCATGTTTCAGGTTGCACTTTTGTATTGTCGTGTTGTACATCTGTGAGCACACTAACTGTTCATCAATATCACTATTTATATACTTAACAATATATAGAAACTACGAATCCACCATGTTTTAGCCGCTGTTTTCGGCTTTATGCTACTTGACTACGTCAAATTTTCGTTTTCCAATTGCCTTTTATAAATAATTATGTAAATACGTTTTACTCGTTTACATGTTTATGGACAAATGATGTGGATGGTTGGTTGTCGAGATAATTAACAGCGCTTTGAAGTGTATATATATACATATGTATGTTAAGTATGTCTATACACCGTACTTAAGACTTCTTGCCTTGTGGGAAGGTTAAGGCCTCATTATCAGGTTTAACCACACCGTCTGGTTTCGAACTGGGTGACCGTTCTTAGTTGGTCTGCGTGGATAACTACTCTTGAGGATTATTGTGACGTCTTTCTTTTTATTCTGGTGCTGAATTGTTTGATGCGGCAATTGTTGGTTTGTCAATGTCTCTCGTTCCGTTGATTCCACTTATCTTGTTTCATAATTTAATCTTAAAATCCCTGTAAAGTGTTCATCAATGAGCCAGTCTATAACGTAAAGGAGCTGATGATGACACGATTAAAAAATAGACCTAAAATCAAAATGCGACGAATGTTTAAATTCAAGTATATATTTTTAGTGTAAAACAACTTTTATTCATTTTAACCATAAAATATGATTTAAATATGACAATTTATTCAATAATGCAAAACTTTACAAATAAATTAATAGGTTAGTATAAATTGTAGTACTATACTAACGAGGCGAGGTCCTCCAGCATTGGGAACTAGTTTTTCTTCTTTTTTTGCAAGTATGTACCTATAACTTTGTAACTTTGTTGCTATTATAGCGTTAAGTAAACGTCAAATTTATGACGTTATACGCAAATACTAGAGTGCAGTAGTACATGACAAATCTACAATAGTATGTGTCCGTTATAGAGTCTTGTAATACATAACAAATCTATGAGTTTAAATGTTAGTTTTAGAGTGTAATGCAATGGGTAAGGGTAAATCGTTAGAAATTACGTTTCTTCCTTATATCATTGTTTTACTTTGTCGTATATATTTTGTTTTCTTTTTAAACAAATCTTTATAATTGGACGGAAACATGTACACATATCATATAATGGTAAAAGAACATCCATTGAGCAAATGTCAACGTGGTTTATGGGTAGTTTCTTTAATTATTGCATTTCTAGTGTTATCATTCCAGTCACCTGAAATAGATAAAAAAAATTACAGCCGTTAGTTTACGTGATTCATTTATAAAAACTAGTATGTAACACTTCCCAAATACCACATTACAAATACACCATAGAATAATACATAGCTCCACTGCTATGCAGGGAAGAATCCTGTGAAAGTCTTTGGGGACAGCCCTTTTTTTCTCTGTCGCACACATATATTTGCCGATTAGACGTTGATTTTGTCATAGAAAAAAAAAATTGCAAAATGTCTAAGGGCCCCTTGCCCAAACCCCTCTCCCCGTAGGCTACATCCCTGCTATGTAACAATTCGATTCATTATCTGGAACTCTTAAAAGAGAAATAACGTTGCGGTTTATTATTTAAGATATTTAAGAATTCGAGCATATTATTGAGTTTTGACAGAGAACTTACTCGTATAACGTATAACTTTACTCACTCGTAAAGTTCACTTCTACCAGCGCGGTGGCCCAGTGGTTAGGGCGCTCGCTTCGTGCTGGTAGACTGGTGCTAGAATCCACGGTCGTGGAATCGAATCCCGGTCGGGTCAAAACCTAAGACTTTAAAACTAGGCAATCTTCTCGCTTCCTGCTAAGCGCCCAGCATTATTGTGTAGGCGGAGGACTGGTTGGCTCGGTGTCAGGATAATGTGACCGAGTGAAGTATCATAGCAATGTGTCTGCAGCGTGTTATTTCAGTGAGAGAGCACTATAACGTCGCCATAAGTGCGCATTGTCGCAAGCAGACACCGTGTCGATATAACCTATACATGAGGTAAGGGGACCCTATACCCCAATAAACAAACAAACAAACAATCAAACAAACGTTTACTTCTGTCAATGTCAAATTTTATGACAGAGAACTTACTCGTGTTACGTATAACTTGGTATACAAAAATACAATCTGAAACATGCCTCCGATAAACATGATATTTATAAGAGGAGAGAGCTCGTAACGTGCACTTCTGTCAATTTCAAGTTAAATTATTGTGACAGGGAACTTACCCGTATGACGTGTAGCTCACTCAGTACGTTCACTACTGCCAACGCTGCAAATGACGTGAACTGAGAAAAACATATAAATTCCTAAAAAAAAAGAAAACGATGAAATAATAACAATGATCTAATAGGGGCTGAAAATGTCATTTCTAATATCAATTAATCAAGATATCATAAGTTAAATAATAATTAAGTCTAAAGTAACTTGGATTTGTTCATGTAAACACTGACTGAACCATCTTACACGTCTGATATCATGGCAATTTACGCCTATTTATTGTGGTTTGATATTGACCGAACAGAGTTCAATAGGTCAATGGGTTTAATTAGGCTATACCAACCCTGAAACAGGTAGTAAGCAACGCCGAATGTACAATTGGTCAGGTAACATATTGTAGTGGCATAGTCTACACATTGATTTACATTCAGAACTACTTGTATTTGACAAGTCTTTTGTTTGCACATAACTTTTTTTATGAATTACTGTTGTTAAAATTGACTTATTGAAGAATAAAAATCTCAAGATTTGCCCGCAATTCCTGAGTTTTTATATTGTTATTAGTAGGTTTGTTTAACAACCAACACGAGCTACATATTATATGCACAAATTAAATACCCTTTGATGACCCAGTGTTGACCGCCATATGCCCGAATGCTTTTGAAATGTCCATTTAATTTTTTTTATTGAGAGGCGTACAGTAAGGTTATTTGAATACAAAATATAAACCTGACCTACCCCAAAGTAGGTTTTGTTCGTTGTTAGTTTATTCATGTGTCAAAGTTACTCTCTTCGGTTAATATAAAACCACAATAACTGTACACGACTTTAGGAATTTGTAAAATTCTATCCCTAGTTTTCAATTCCTAAAGTAGTAAATCGAAAAACCAAGACGATATTCTAAAGCCGTAAGTCCATGGACATCATTGGAAAGCTATAATGTATAGAGAGTCTTCCTTAAGAACCGTCATAAGTCGATACATTTGGGGGTCTTGTTGATTCCAAAGATTACTTTGTTTCCTCTGTTCGCAATATTTGTAATTTAAATGTCCTCTATTCTTATGACCTTACACTTGTACCTTACAGCTTACTTTATTTTTGTTTTGTTGTGTGTGGGCAAAAAAGGGCTACTTTAATTAAAACAGAAAACAAAAAAGTGTTTTTTTAATTGAATTTCTTATTTAACATTCAAATTTCACTTTTTTATGAATCCCCTATAGCAACATTAATCAGAGATTATAAGGATAGATTTTAAACAATCCGTTGAAAACAGAACCTTAATTCAAGGTTTTAAAAACGAGTGAGAGAAATTATGTTCAAAAAATGACTGCTGTTTTTAAAAGTATTTTTGCACAATTTATTCAGTAGGTAAATAAAGACATTCGATCTATGGTTATATTACAAAGTTTGTCCTTGTTGGGCTATACATTTATATATTCTTGTAAGTTAATGACATGTGTTGAGAACAAATTGGGTTAACATACGTTCCATGACGCTTATATACTTCTAAATGACACATAAGTGTTTATGACACAAACGTACCCAAATTTTGTCGATGAAGATGGCTATGAGTAACATTTGTATCACAGCCTGGCCTTCTATCAACTTCCACATACAAAAAATAGACCACGTTGACAAGGAATGCAATGCTTCACTTTGAAACTCCTGTTAAAACAATTATAGTAAGCTTGTATTAATACACATAAAGAACATGTTTAATTACAACAATAAGATGGAACACGAATGCTTTAAACAATAAGGTAGAGCATGTATAATAACAAAAATGAAATAGAAAATGTATAATTACAACAACAAAATAAAATATTTATAATAACAACAATAAAAATAGAACATATATAATAACAACAATAAAATAAAACATTTATAATAACAAAAATAAAATAGAACATATATAATTACAACAATAAAATAGAACATATATAATAAAAAAAATAAAAAAAAAAAATAACAAAGGTCTATTTCACGCAGAAAGAAAAAGAAATGGTCGTGAGCATATTCAAATGTAAGCGTTTCTACCACTTTATCTACGCCAGACATATTGACATCGAGTCGGACCACAACGCCCTTGATTCAATTCTCAAGAAACATCTAGGTTAAACTCCGCATATTTGTAGAGATTGGTGCTTCAGTTAAGAACAATATCGCAGCAAAACGTGTACTAGGAAACGAAACTGCTGTGGCTGACAAACTGTATAGGAAATTCATGCCTTATTGAGATCACAGACGTAAATCGTTTTACATAGACGAACATGTTAGCATTTTGCACTATACCAATCACATCCTCGCTTTAACTGAACATATTACCATCTCAAGTTCAAGAATGAGGCCCAAACTAACCAAAGAACATAAAATATCAACGTGTCTTTCAACTCTCGACTTGCCTATGGGCGCCATTTGTAAACAGGGGTGATTTCAGGGGTATTTTGCTACAAAAATTCTATGTTCGACCACTGTAACATCAGCTCTCAGTTTTCACGCAAGACAGCACAGGATTAAAACCATTCTTGTTTTCCAATGACTACAGGACAATATCAGATTAGGATTACAACAAAGCTTTAATATTTATATTAAACTGACCAATCAGTGGTACCCACAGTCTGTTAACCAGGCCTCTGTGTGGGTACAGAGGGTTGGTCTCAGAGTATTTAGGTGTGTGATTTCTACATTTGGATCCAGGTGTAGACTATTAGTGTATTGACTTGTTCCCAAAGAGTATTTGAGAATAGGATTTTTTTTTATTGATTGGCATTCAAATTATCAAATTATCTCTGACCAACAACATTTTTACAGTTATATCTCGCTGAAATGCAACACAACAAATTATCATAATAGATTACGATACTAATTCTGTATCATTATCATATTGCTGTTTATAAGCCATGGAAACTGTCGATAATTCATTGGTTTGAATGACAGTTGGCGCCATCAGATACCCCACGACAGCCGGTGCTAGCAGACGACACCCAGATCAGCAAGAACAGCAAGGCATTGGATTATTATTGTATAACATCAGGACTTGCCGAGACATACATACCACCAGCAAACACTTCAAAACAGTTGTGATTTTCTGAATAACGCAAATAAATACTGCTAGTGAAAAATACTGTACAATTCACTTTAAAGTAAATTTGTTATAAAACAAAAGGCAATATGAATACCACTGTGAATTTTACGACAGATTTGCCGATGCCTACTGAGCCCGGACGAACCGTATATACAATGTCGCCTTTAGGATATACAATACTGGGCCTCGTAGAGGTGGTGGTAGCAATTCTCGGAACAATAACGAACGGTACTGCACTTTTGCTGTTTCTAAAACATAAACAGTTACGCTCCCCGACGAATATCTTTATAATGAATCTAGCCGTGTCTGATTTTCTAATGTGCAGCGTTGCGATTCCATGGTCAACAATGTCTAATCTCGCTCACCACTGGCTATGGGGACCAGTCGGGTGTCAAATGGAGGGATTTCTTGTCTACTTCTTAGGAATGTCAAGTTTATACTTGCTGTGTAGTATATCAGTTGATAGGTATATTGTAATAGCGAAACCACTTCTGTCTTCCAAAATAAATAAAGAAGTAGCACTCATGGCCACCGGTGCATGCTGGGCTGGTGGATTCTTTTGGTCTATTGTGCCAATGTTTGGATGGAACTACTACCGTCTGGAGGGGATAATGACGTCATGTAGTGTCGCGTTCGAAACAGACAAAGCGTCCGACTACACGTACATTCTTGCCATATTTGTGTTTGCATTTATTGTTCCTCTTGGCGTCATGATGTATTCTTATTATGGAGTTTATATGACGGTAAGTGGATTTTGTTGTATATCATTTTAACACATGTTTGTGATCTTCCTGTTATATCCCCGTTACAAGTGTGGATAGCGTCCGTCCGCTTTTTTGGTAGACGTGGGTTCGAATTCCGGCAGCGTTAAACCTAAGACGTTAAAATTTGGTAATCCTCTCGCTCTCTGCTAAAAACTCAGCATTTCTCAATTTAAAGACTGGTTGGCTTGGTGTCAAGAAAATGTGACCGAGTAAAGTAACACGAGTCTGTGGCGTGATAGTTCTGTGTGACGGCACTATAAAGTCGCCATCAGTTCGCACTATCAAAAGTAAACGCCGTTTCGATATTGACTTTGAGTTGAAGGGACGTACGTTAAACCCCGATAAAACAAACAAACAAACAAACAAACAAACAAACAAACAAACAAACAAACAAACAAACAAACAAACAAACAAACAA
>JAUMGZ010104219.1:0-17679 GCA_032359645.1 Pododesmus macrochisma
GGTTCTTTCTTCTTATAGATATTATATGTATTGGTGGTATCTCATACACAGTATTGGTTCTTTCTTCTTATAGATATGATATGTATTGGTGGTATCTCATACACAGTATTGGTTCTTTCTTCTTATAGATATTATATGTATTGATGGTATCTCATACAAAGTATTAGTTCTTTCCTCTTATAGATATAATATGTATTGGTGGTATCTCATACACAGTCTTGGTTCTTACCTGTTAAATATATTATATGTATTGGTGGCATATTCTGTATTATAATGAGTCAATAATGTTTTTTATAAACATTTGTGAAAATGTACATGTCTTGTGCACTTTTGTACACTTAAAACATTTTCATTTTTATATTACAAGTTAGAGTGTAAGTCTGGCGAATAGTTTTAATATAGTATAATTGATAGTTCCTTAAGTAAAAAAGTCTTATTTGAATCTGATATAACACATGTGATGTCATTCAGAACATCACTGAAATAAACGACAAAAAGAACTAAACAATTGTTTTTATATAAATATGTTTCTAGTTTATTATGCACACTAACGCCTACATATAACCTCTCAATTATATCACAGAAGACTCCTTTCTATGACGACGGGATGAGAAGAAAAGATAATTTTTATTTTCGTTGAGACAATTTTGTGATGTATGTTGAGAATGTAAAACAGAATATTTTGTCTGAAAGCGATACACTCGAAGCCGATAACTTGTAAACCAAATGACAGCTTTACGATGCGGTAAATTTCTCCACGAGATTGCGCGAGAGGTGTTGCGTTTACCCAGGAGTACATAAGTACATGCAAATTATGGGTTCACTTCTCGTGTCAACGTCTGCTTGAAATATAACAGAAAAAGTCGGTTGTATTTTCACAGAAAGCGAGATATTTCTTGAAGAAACTTTGAAATTATCTGAAATATTAGGCGATAATTTTGTATACTGTCACTGAATACGTGCCACACATTGTGTTGTTTTACCAAAATAAACATCTCATACATCTTGGTGTTTGTCTGCTAAACAAATGTACTTTTCGAATATAATTATAAGAATTAAGCGCATCACCTAGGAGAAATACCTTTTAGTAGTACATTGTATTGTTGTATCACGATATCTTCTGTTTTATTTTTTTTTTCGTTTTCTTTCTTTGTTTTGATTTTTAATGAATATATATTTTCTCTTTGTTTCAATTCTTTCTTTGCTTGCTTCGCCGTATTTATCCGTTCATACCTATATTCTTTCCTTCCTAAATCTTTCTTCCTTCGTTCCATTCTCCAATATTTTTTCATTCGTTCCTACGGTACTTTCATCTCTAATTATGTATTTCTGTTCGTTCTTCCTATTACGTTTGATAAATTGTATTTTGTTGTAACTTATTTTTCGTGATTTTTTCAGTAGATAAAGCCGTAAGTTAAATTGTCTTCCAGTTGCACCTTTTCCAATCGAACGATACACTTTTTTGATTTGTCTGTCAGTTTTAGTACCATGTAAAAACGCAGGATTAAAAAAAACACTGATAACTTTCAGTAACTTGAACATTGCGTTTTAAGGATGACCGCTACTGGGAATGAAAGTCTTACAGATTGGCTGATTTTCATTATATAAGTCAATTAACATAAATACTTTTCTTTTAATATATAGATACAAGTGTTTTAAATTTTGACGGGAAAAGGAAACCTCTAGATTTTAAATAAGTATTATATGGGAAAAATAGATTTTAGGGGCCAGAAATAAAAGGGAAAGAGTCTTAAAAATGTTTTTAAATATTTTGGTATATGGGTATATAAGTTGTATATTTTAAGAATACTATCAGAAATATAGGGGTCAATGGGCAAACAATTTCCAATGTATTATTATGGAAATGCCATAGGAGTTACAAAAAAACTAGAGAAATATAGAAACGTGAGTAGCGGTCACCCTTAACTCACGTTCTACAAACTCAACGTTCTACTAACTCAAC
Organism: Pododesmus macrochisma; assembly: GCA_032359645.1. Classification (NCBI taxonomy): domain Eukaryota; kingdom Metazoa; phylum Mollusca; class Bivalvia; order Pectinida; family Anomiidae; genus Pododesmus; species Pododesmus macrochisma. Next base: position 1,964 of record JAUMGZ010104219.1, read on the forward strand.
GTTATACAAACTCACGTTCTACAAACTGGCTTATAATTAACCATTCAAACACTAGCATCGTAAAGTTCAAACCTACTTATAAAAGTAACCTTTTTTAAAGATAGTACAATCCTTATTAATGACCGGCTGCTGAAAACAAGCATATCTTGACGTGGGTGAGAATGCAGTGTTTACAATTATTAGTTTGAATGATATACTGTTAATAACCTCGGTCAGTGTGGTATCAGAGGTGAGGTTTTCGAACAGTTTGCACCTGTTAAAGACGGAGTGCATCCCACAAGGTTTATATTTCGTGGCAGTTTGCGTGCATTTAGAGCGACTTTTGTTACTACAATGTATATTACTGTATGTTCATTATAAGATTGATTCTATACCATCAGTTAGAATGTGGTTATCATTAACAGACACATGTACAATTAATTGTTATTTTACACTAACAAATACTTGATATACCACTATATGTACTGATGATCGCCTTTTTATTAAAAACCCGAGGAAGTGAAATCAACTCTTGTGCATTATAACAGACACAAGTCAGCGATAAACGATCGTATTCGCAGACAAGTTGTGAATGTTTTACATGTAAAGTTGTGTAACCCACAGCATCAAATTACATACACACTGACAAAGCAAATTAATACCTCAGATAACATACAGTAATATTAAGAAAATAACTAGGCTTACTTCCAGCAAGGCAGTGTACACAGACTCGACTGATAATATCTAAGAACTCTTCAATTGTGGAGGTAACTTTGTGTGCACGTCAGCGCTACCTTAATTGATGCGCATTTTTTTTTTAAAATTTTAACCCATCCGAATCTGCAGTATTAATGTCCCGTATATTTATATTCACTTTTGTAATAGACAATAATTCGTTGTTGTTCGTTGATTGAATAATAATGTTTCCCATATCTATAAAACGTCACAAAATTGCTGGGAGCGTATTTTACCCATAAATATAACATAATTACAAAAACTGATATAAACGACAGTTCAAAATTCATAAATCAAACATTAAATTTGCGCAATTTTCTTATGACTGTCAAAATCTGAAATCAAATAAATCATTTTTTTATCAATCATGAAAAATATCTGCAAAATTGCAAATACAAGATAAATGTATTTTGTGTCGTATATGGTCTTCACAGACCCATAAATGGTATGAGTAATTCACTTAAATGTAAACGTGCTTCTCACAGATTGACGTCTTTCAGGACCTTGTCATTTTTAACATTTTATAATTTCATCGCATAAATAAACTGCGAGTTTTATCGCAAACCAAATCAATGAATGTGTCAACATTAGAAAGGGAATCTATTTACATTCAACTACAAAAAATACAGGGTAGATGTTAAGTGTTTTGTCGCTTTTAACATCTCAAGAAAACAATTTTAAAGATTTTCAGAGCATAGATTTGATAGGTTTAACGATAGTTATATTTGCCGGGCATTCAGGTACTTGGTGTATATTATGTTAACAACACTACAACAAGACATAACTTAGCTCGTATTAAAATATGTTTATCTACTTCAATCTTACGCGTATACACGTCATGTTTTATAGAAATGAAAATCTGAATATATTAAAAAGAACAGAGCATTTTTAAAACTCAAAGTTTACACGCTGCAGTCGCATCAGTTTTCAGCAATTCGGGTTCATCTCCTGACGTTAACTCAACGTTAATGTTCGAGAGATCAAGGATTACAAGAATTGATATCAGAGACAACACACATAGTTTGCTTTTTCAAACAGTTTTTGCAATTTTTAAAAAAAAAAAATGTTATTCGACATTTTAGATTGCCTAAAAGAGAAATATGCATTACTTCAACATGCTAAAACTTCATTGGTTTTCATGTTTCAAAATTTCAGTTTTATAAGACGAATATTGAAATCCCTCGAGAGACGTTGACTGGTTTATTTTTAAATTAGCAATGTGTGGCATGTTGTCTAACGATGGACTTTCAACGGATAGCACACGGCCCGGTTCATTCGGTGTCAGAATAATGTGACCGAATAGATAACGCTTTAAATCTAATCAACAAGCAATATTCTGATACGATCGACACTGTGCTAATAAAATGTTTAACTCTAATTAGACAAAAGAAATATAAAGTCCAACTAGAGCCACAGAAAGGGTCTGATCGCTCACCTGTAGCTGTATAGTCAATTAAAGGTTTCTCAATTCTCTATCTTCTGTAATGGAAAATAAATTAATCAATAAATTTCTCGGGGAGAGGGGGTTTCGATATGACCGCCGTTGACCAACTGAATAATTACATTTTGTACTAATATTTTAATTAGCACAATTTCAAGTAAACATGAGTCTTATGGTTAAAACCCCTGTTCTAACGACTCACGGTTGCGTAGAAGATATGATAACAAGATTTTCAAGATGGTAGTTAGGTCGGCCATGCATTTGGATTTTTCAACTAACGTACATTGTTGGGCATACTAAGTTAAAGGATTCATTTTAAGAAGTTTCTTTGAACCTATATCTTCCTATTTCTGAGGAAATAGACCTTTCGAATGGATGGCGGAAAGTGGCTTGCAAGATCAGCACAGCTCACCTAAGCTTTGTCCAAAGCGAACTAAAAAGAAGTAGAGTTCACTATAAAAAAAGGTCAAAAGTTCCTAAAACGGTTTGGAAAGTCAAGTTTATGTGTAATATGCACTTAATTACTGTATACTCTGAAACTAATGACGATGTCGTGTTTTGTAATTCCACACGCAATGACCGGAATAAATGACACTGTCTTGTTTTGCATTACCACACGCCACGACTTAATATGAATATCGATAATTTTCAATCGATTCAATGCGGAAGGAGTGTTCTTCAGTTGTGATAATCCCATTTAAAATTGTAGCAACAACAATCCTTTGGTCTTTTTGGCGAAAACACGAAAAAGGAAAACGATTACACAACAAAATTACAATTCTAAAATATGTATCGCGCAGAATAAGATGTTAACAAATTTACATTTTTATCAGTTTGATCTTAAAATGCTGAATTAGAGTTATAGTCTGTGGGGGCATTCACACATAGCGAACCTTAGATAAAATACAACACTCCGGTTTACGTTCAATTTAATATTTTCCCTTTTTAAGTTTTTATGCACTCACGAGAGATATTTATCTCGGGGTTATATTTACTTGTCGCCGTTAGGGGTATACTTAGTGCTTAATTAGTCGTATAAATTTGTATAAGAACACACGTGAATCACTTGTTTTTAATGTGGAAATTATATGTTGTAATAATTACTAATGGGTTCTTCTTGTAACCTCACAAGTAATGAATAACTATATATAGTCGCGTCTCCTTCAACGATGAACTTCATAATTCTTACTAAAAATGTTCAAATTCAAAAACATAATTTGTTAAAATATCATTAATGATTTAAAATAGTCGGATACAATTGTTCATTGATGCCAAGCGCGTAATAACATAAAGTACATTAGATGTTACAAATGAAACGTACTCACTTCGTGTTGTCAGCCTAACACCTCTATAGTATCTTGTATACGCAAGTCAAAAACCTAGTAATTTTCTTGGTTAAATCATAAATTTCAATTTAACAATTGAGGATTTACTGTGAATAGATTCACAGTAGAGATACATGTTTACAATAGTTCATGATATCACACCGAGATATATCTATATTGAATATACTAATCAAATCGACTAAAATTTATCTAAATCTTACATTCTGTAAATATTGAGTATATGAGAGACTTTCATCTAACTATACAAACGACATGAAAAGAAAATTTGTGTGAAACGGTTAACGTTTCTTGAGAATTAGTCTTTATATCAGTGTGTTTATCTGTGTCCGTCGGCAGCACTACTCACTATACATGCGTCAAATGTCTGTTAAACAGATAGAATTCTCCCTTTGTAAAATACAATTGAATTAACAAGCTGTAAAATGTAATCAAGTGTCTACACACAGTGAGAAGGTGTACTGGATATAATAATAATGTATGCTGTTTCCGTCTCAATATTCACCGCGAACCTTGTTCTTTTACCGGCAAGAAAAACTAGTAATTTGTCAGTGATTATGACAAATTACACGCAATAATATTAAGCACCTGTGGTTTCCCACAACCAAACGATCAAATTTAAATAAGACAAATAATACATGTAAGTACGATAATTAAATCCTTTCTTTTTAAGAAAACGATAATGTTTGTCAACATTTTTATAGCTTTTATCGAAAACTGCGTATGAAAACAATAAGATAAAAATCTACATTATAACCATGCGGTGGGGCAGTCTTGATCATGAACGCTATAAACAAATGAGAGACAACACATTTTGAAAATATCTCTAGTTTTACCTTTGGTTGATTGTATCTGTCGTGAAAAAATGTTTACCAAAATGTAGCGTTTTGGCCTTAAAGGTCATATGTGTTGACCGACGGTGTAATTACACTGGAAATAACCGAAGCATCCTTCTAAGTTCTTCTTTAGTTTTGGTAGATCAATAGCTTATCGCAGTCATGAATTAGCACCTTCCAATAATTATATGTTCTTATCTTCTCAAACATGCACATCGGATAGATTAACGTATTAATGATTCAATTTGTAACATTTAGATGTGGTTTACACGTGCGAGTGATCACCGCAGTGGAAACTAACCTCCGGAACAAACTGACGGAAATAATCGCCCAGGATCACTCAAGACGTAACACGAATCAAAGCAGAGTAAAAGTGGAATGGTCTATTATGAGACAGCAAATTCTTTCATTTTTTTAATTTAAATTTTTAATTTTCAAAGAATAATTATATACCTGGTATCATAGTACACTATCTGTGTTTAATGACTTTGAAATATAACTTTGTGGGGGTGTGTCCCGTGATTGAATCGGTTTCCTTTTGTTTGTTTGAGACAAGTGATCTAAGTCCGAGACATTTCTAAATTTTTAATTTCAAACTCACTGCTGATGCCTCCTTGGATAAAATTGATGTGACATAATGTTACGTATAGCAATGTTATCAAGACTGTGCCAATGACTTGTTTTAGGGTTTCGGATTAAATGTATTTTTAAAGATTTTTGTATTATTGGAACTTCGCTATATATTTTATTATTTCTTTTCTATTTTTGTTGGGCTACTTTTCTCTTTACTTATGCAATGATTTGTTTCGCAACAATAAAAGTTATTGTAAGTTTATTTTATCTCGACAATGACTAATAACATTATAATCCTGATAAATACAAAAGTTACTCGTCTTTGGAAAGCTGTTAAAATCGTCACGTTTGTTAATTCAAATACATGTTATAAGAGTACAACAATTGATGTAAAATCTCTTTTCTTGATATCTAGTTACTCTTTTATTCCGCGACATATTGGACCGCCTGGCGTGGTTGTTTACCTCACAAACATCGCCTAAAGTCGCGTTACGTCCCACCGTTGACACCAACAATGCGAGCGTTTAGCTGACCTAGATCAAGTGTAAAATTGCATTATAAATCTCAAACTGATACCGCAATACGATGTCATTGATATAAACAAATAAATCAGTGATTCAATTTCTTTGAGTAAACCTATCAGATACCTTATATTATCTGCACTCCATATTAGGCTCATTATTCACTCTTCAAGTTTCAAACGTAATAGATCTTCAAAAAACTATTGTCTTGTATTTTACAGACTTAACACTGTTAAAAATTTAAATCTGATCACAGATCACAATTCACACTAAATTTAACTTGAATATGATCAAAGACTACCCCGACTAAACCACCCAAGCAACATTAATAATGAACAGGAAAGAGAACTTTTCATCTTCTCGTAAACAGATGAATTGTCAATTGTGTTTATTTTGTTTGTTACTCTCTCTCAGAATTTTCTGTTTTTTTGGATAATCAAACAATTCTTTACACATTGAGCTTCATGCTAAATTACGCTTGAATACAATGTGTTGATATGTTAAATGTTTAATTAGATTTAATCCATTTTTGATCGAGTTATGTTAAGTGTCTGATACGACATGCGTTAGTAAAATACGGAAATGTGTTGTCATTCAACTGTTGATGGATGACTTCATTTTCATTCTAAATTTATCTTCGCATTTCCTTCAATCTTACAATTATTTAATAACGATTATTTGCCATATGGGATCCTGAAACATTTGGGTGACAACATCCTGACAGAACTATTTGATATCACCTTAGCTGTACAATTTTTAGCCATTTCTTTTCTCTCATTTCAACCCACGGATGTAGCATGACACTGCAGTTTAGTATTATTTTATATAAGGTTAATAAAGGTCATCCCCTGCATCGACCGGATCCATTGGTCTAAACCGGACCACGGTTCTACATTTATATAACAATGTACATCTAAAGTTGCGTGACGTTTTCTCCAATAGTATCATACATTCTTTTTAGTTTGAGGTCTCTCGACCTTAGCCGGACCATGTTCCTACAGCTACGCCTTTGGAAAATTTATGACCTATTTTTCTAATAAACAGATATTAAAACAATCTATTTGAGTTAGTTTAAATTCCTGATAAGATTCGTGATATCAAGTGCTGGCTGATTATTGGAGATGATTTAAATTTTAAACTAGCAATACTTGTGTATGGAACTGATCGTTAATGCTTTTAGATCGAATGCTTTTGTTCATATAGTGCTGTTGATATAAATCACGGTAGTCTATCCTAATCTCGCCCGCCCTTCAACAATATTAACAGAATTTATTCCCTTTAAGATAATTTTGTGATAAAACACAAATCCCGAGATTAATTTGGAATTGCCTCGTCGTAGAAGTGCATCCGAATCCAGATTTAAACGCGTTTTCGTTCAATTTATGAGAAACTTGTAATTTATTGCACCGTGTTTGAGACCTTAACCACGAAATTAAAGGCTACACAAGGGGATAAAACTTGGCATACCAACAAGGCCTGTTTTACATGTTTACAAGGTAAACGTATTTAAATCATCAAGCAGCAGATTGGTAGTGTCTATCCACCCTGAATAGTCAAGGAGCAAGTCTAGTACTTGTGGATAGCTCCTCATACAACTTATTAAGTGAGAACAACCAACGCTTTAACATCCTGTAGAAACCTACTCATTATAAATCAAACTTTGCACTTGTGGAATTAAAATTAAATTAACACTTAAACACAACTTATAATTTAATGTAGGTATTCATTCGCGCTGTAGGAACCCGCTCTAAGTCGGGTGAAAATTACTTGAGGTAATTGATAATGGGGATGGTTTAAATTATTAGTAATGGTTGTTTTATAATTGAAATTGCTAGTTTAAAATTGACTCTTGATCCCATCTTTAATTGTAAAGCATTCTCTTTGAAGGGTAATATTAAAAAGTTCCGTTCAACTTGCTGTACAGCTGTTTTGTGGCTTTTTAGCATCTTAATTCGAGTGAAAATTGTGCATTCATTGAGTGTGTATCCCGTAGATCTACAAAGTTTAGTATGGTTTACGATAATTTATTTAAAACAAACTAAGACGGTAAATTCCAATGCACATTCTTGGAATGATACAATATGTGGATATAAGGCGTTAAGTTTGTCAACAGTAATATATCATCATTAATAAATAATGAGCCCTGGTGAAATGATTGAAATGATATCATTTGTATTCGCTATTAATTTGAATAAAATTATTGTATTTGTTCATTGACAATAGTACATGCTCACAATGTGGTGTCCGATATAAAACGATTACTGCTACATTATAGTGGACATTTTCATATACATTGATATGAATTATGATTGTGAACAAGAATAAATTAGGGAATAACACCGCGTGTTAATATTAATATAAGGCAAAATTATCTACCGATCTGACAAAGGGTAGAGAAATATTCCTCTTTGACCGGTCAAATAAAACATGAATAAATCTTGATACACAATAATATGCATGTTTATCTACACACTCACACGTGCAAACACGTGTTGGCCAGAAGTACTTTAGTTAATTTTATCTCCTAATTAATAAAAAAATCATATCGGTAAAGAAAAATTGAGCGTTATGACTTGTCAAATTATGAATCCGTTAATATATCGCAAATTAAAATACCGTTTATCGTTAGTTTGCCTCACTGGACAAATAAGTTTGAAATAAAATATTAAAATCAATTAATTCTTATCTGCTAATTAGCAGATGTGATAAGTGTGGACTTATATAACGCTCACGACCTGTCATAAGAAAACTCATCCATTCTCTCCACAAAGGGTACGCCTTAAATTCAAAGACAATTTTACATCTATAGAAAATATCTAGATCGCAGGTATTAAACGTGTTATCGCTATATCAAGTTAACATTACCTAACAATGGCGTATCGCTTTAACTGGTAACTCATTATTAATATCAGTTTTAGGCTTGTCACAATGTATTACAGCCAACAATCCTAAGATTACTGTTTTTCAATAAGTTTTTAAGTTATTACGGGTAATTTAATTAATGCACGGTATCACGTGTCCCTTAACGTCGAGTGGTTCTACAAAAACCTTCCTGAATATCCTAATATTTATATGTAATACTCTGAGATAGAGATCTGATTGGGTAACAATCGTTCTTTGATACTACAGGGTGTTGAGTTGTCACAGATAAGCACATATGAGATAATTAGGAATAATATCATTCAAAATATGGCCCTGTGCTGATCAATCTTGGCTTGGGTCAGCTCGTTTCTTTAAAATGTAATTTGAAATTGTTTTTATTGTGTTTGACTGATTCTGTGGAAAAAGACGACACTTTAAAAGCGGTCAGCAATAAAGTTGATACGAGGAATCTTTATACACACAAAGTGTCTCAAGTCACCCACATTGCGATTGTTCATGTTCCATGACTTCAACTTTTTATATTTCAAACCGAAGAAACGAAATATTGCGCCAACAAATTTAAATGCAAATATGAAGAGTTAAAGCTTGTGAAATGTTTTGTGTCGGTGTGAATCCCAACGCTTGTTGATATAAAAGGTTTTAATTGAATACTGTGGAATTGAATAATTTTAATTTTAGGGAAATCAATCGGAGTAGTTTCGGGTTAAGGACGAGTCAGGCGTGCGTGTTACAAAAGCACATAAAAGGCAATGTTGCAATACGCTGCATGCAAGTTATATTTACAATAAGAATATACAATAACACATTCATTTATGGGCTCTAATTGTGGGTACTGTGGTCCGCTTGTTGTATGATAAGATGTTTCAGTTTAATTCTAATTTTTTACCTTGAAATCCCTTTTTTACTAAATGCTATATTTATGTTTTATATATTCGTAGTGTTGAAACCATCCACAGTAATTGTACGAAATTAAGGTTTTCTTATATATACTTATAAAAAGTGTGAATGGAGTACATGTATTCTGTTGGGTATAATCAGCTGATTTTGTTTCTCTGCGGCAACGTTTTCTGTAACTGATGTTAAATATATATTTATGAAATAAAATGTAGAAATAAAGATATGAAATTGTTAAGACTGTAACTCTGTTTCAGAATTGTAATTATTATTAAATATAGAAAAGAAAGAAAGAAAGAAAGAAAGAAAGCAGACGACAGTTGATTTTTGACAAACTTACAGCCACTTTATCGACGTACATCTGTCCACCCACAGTAAAACAAGAAGGAGAACACGTAGAACGAGATTATCTACTCGCATCCTGATCTGTATCCGTATCCAAATTATTATTGCACGTGCTGGCTAAAATCACAGAATTAAATATCCAACATGTTTGAAAAAATGCGGCGTTCACATTCTTCTGTTTCCATTTTGAGAGAAAAACTCCATAAAAAAAACTTGGTAGTAGGCATAAAAATTGTACTGGTCAAATCCGTGAAGAAGTAAATCCGGAGTTGCCAGGAAATAGTATTAAAAATTCAATGTTCCAGCTGCTGAATCGTAAATCCGTCGCCGTATTCCTCGTTATCCGGATCAAATATCAGTTGATTATCAACACGGGGCAAGATAAGTAGTCGTCAATGGCTGTAAGACAAATGATAATTCACAATAAGTAGAGTTTATATCCAGGTATGTTTCTACCGTGTTATCTAGACGTTTACCACTGTATTACAGAATTTAACAATCCTCGCGAAACCAGACAAAACACATTACAATAATGAAATAACACCCCAATGCACATAGCAATTTATTACGCTAGGGGAGAAGGAATGAAAAAATATATAGAGCTATTCCGACACACTTGAGTCACTATGTTAACTGTCTGCAGGAGTGAGTTACAACTATCTTCGTCACTGATCATCGCGGTTACAAAAAAAACAAACTAAAACACTTTGAATCGAAATCTATGAGTTCTTAGAGACGGTCCCATACAGAGTTATACGGGCCCTCACCTCGCGACTGACTGGAGTAAACTGTGCGATCACGGTGTCTTATGAACACCCCTTTCTCACTGTTCAGAATGACAGGTGCTGCTATAGTAGTAACCGCTTGTTACTTAAATGTTTTGTGTCTAACACAGGGATGGGTTTCCAAATGATTTAAATCAAATTATTAACAGGTTTCTCTATGTATTGTGCATAGTTAAGATGCGCTGATATCATTTGTTTCATATAAATACAAGGATTTACGCACAACATGTAAAATCTCAGCGGCGCACGCATATTTCATTCACATTTTTGCCGAAATTATCGCAAGTTTTTAAGAAAACAGTTTATTCCAACAGCACGAGCGATTTGATCGTAATAATTTACCAGTTAAAATACTTTGAGGAAATTTTTATTTGCTTTAAAAGATATTTGCTTCAACTTTGTAAACATCGGAAGATGAAAGTAAACACGTCCCCTTATTTCTGTAACTTTTCATCAAATTTCAAATGTTGCACGTAATAGGTTGTCTTGGGTTTGTGTGAATCTAAGCTAGATAAATGTATATATTGCGTTGAAAATAGTTGTGTTGTAATAGCTATGATGATATCAAATCTTTTAAGAACATCTTCTTAAAGAACACAATTATCATATAGTGCATTTTTAATCTCCTTCAGTCTGCACACACATATTTACTGTATTAACTTGCTGTTGATTAAAATAGTTAATAGTTAAATTGATAAAACATTTTCCTTATCTAAAGATGAAGCGTCTGTTACATTTATAATCATATTCCAATACTGGATACAGAATGTATAGCAGGTTTGCAAACTTGCATAAACAAATATTCCCAAAAAATCCTGTTTGACAATAACTTGAAACTATAACCTAAATGAGTTACCAAAACGTATGACTGATTAATTAATTAATTCCCAGTAGGATCACAGTGTTACTCTCTCATTTGTAAAATTTGAAATACTTTCGAAACACTTTTGTTCAATCGATTTCCAAAGCGCATCTTAATTTTTAAAAATGCGTAACGTATATCTCATTTTTGTGGGCCATAGAATTGATACTTCCACCTATAAATTATTTTGCCAGAACGACTTTTTGAATTACATTGTTTAATTTAAAGTGATTTTGTATAAGTGACATATTTCTTACATACAACAATTGCAAGGTATTCTATGGTAATCGCGATACAGGCTCTTTTACCAATTCATTTAAAATCAGATTCGCAAAGAACACTTTATTCAAAAGTGTATGTTCACATCTTTAACAAAATCATTTCAAATTCATGAATGACAATATTGAACATGCATTTTCTTGGTGGCGGAAAGTCGAAAGATCTTTCAATTTAAAGCAAACTTGGAGGTTTCAGGTTTCGTCTTCATCAATCTTGCTGTCGTCTTTCTGTCGTGCTATGGTCGAAGAGTAACAGAACAGACAACCAACCCATCATTACACCCACTAATATGCACTTTATAAACAATTTGTCGTCGTACGTTCTTACACATACACAAAGACGCACGATCCGGTTACTTTGAAAATTTAAGACTATATTTTAATTCCAACCTGTTGAAAAGTATATTTACTTCGAAAGAAAATCGAACTTTTTAACGGTATGCGTTTTTGTTGTTTATTGTTGCAAAGTAATCAAAACTCAAAGGGTTTATTTTTGTTCTATTTCACTGAAATAAAAACAAAATGTTTAGCACAACAAAATACAACACAAATCAGTGATAGTTTACCTTGGTAATTCAACGATGCTCTAGTATGTGGTACTGTGTGTTAATTTTTAACTTGAAACGTTTCATTCAAATCGATTTTACTATTTGAAAAAGCCTAAGAATGTCTAAAAATCTATTTAATTAATGTAATAAACTTGTCTATTAGCTTATATGTACATACTTACATCCTATGGTTGCTTGAATTCTATCCGTTTTTAGCTTATTATAAGAATTTCCAACTTTGTCCAATAAATCGTATTTTAAGTACACTTATTTTTCGTTCACCATACATACTCAATTCAGATTGTAAACTGCCATTTTATATGTATTTATACATTTTGTCTACCATATGTACAAGTCAATGATTTGGGGACCGTAAAAATGTATTCCCAAGCAAAAACATAAGATCGTAGAGGACGGGATATTTTACCCCCAACACAGTTTAATAACACCCTACCTATTTGTCCGCTTGTGAGAACAATGTTCAACCCTGTGTGATATCTAATATATTACCTCGGGAACACAATTGAAACTCGCCATGACTTAGAATTTGTCAAATAGAAGTCCATTGTCCACAGATAAAATTATACCAAATATTCTTTTCAAATTTAGCATGAGTTTTAAATCACATTACACACGGCCACACATCTGGTGGGGTATTACAGGGCACAGTACATAGAAATCTGACCCTCAAAACACTTAATGTTTCCTTATGGCTTATACTTGTGTTGTTGTTGTTGTTGTTGTTGTTGTTGTTGTTGTTGTTGTTGTTGTTGTTGTTGTTGTTGTGGTGGTGGTCGTCGTCGTCGTCGTCGTCGTTGTTGATACCGGGGCATGCAAATATTAAAGACACGTAATTTTTATGTTCAGACATTTTCATTCATGCAGCATCAATTATTACATATAAATATATTCCTTGATCAACACATGATTATTAGAAAATATAGAAGTGATATGTATAAATATATTACTGTCTTATAATTCCCATAAACTATAATTCTTGCTACTCATGTGTGAAAGACGTATTAACGTCATCAGATGCAGAATTTTGTTTAAAGCTATGGCTAAAATGTGGTGCTAAAATATGAAATGTTTTTCTCAATACAAAAACAGGTCTTTGATTACATTTTAAATGACAATAAATTAAATACCAAAATGAACAAAATGACAAGAAAGTGGAGATTGCCTTAGACAGTTATTAATATTACCATATTTAAATAAAGAAAACTTCGAGTCAGAATTTCATATTTTGAAAAGGCTGACAATTGTCATAATGTTGAAATATTTGTTCTGATATCTTTGTCTGATTGTGTTGTATTACCGTATTAACGTGTCATGATATTTGAGAACAAGCCACAACTTTCCCATCTGTCACAAATAAAGAACAAACATTGACAGACCAAAGGTGCAGTCGTAGTATGTTGACAGACCAAAGGTACAGTCGTAGTGTGTTAACAAACCAGAGGTGCAGTCGTAGTGTTGACAGACCAAAGGTGCAGTCGAAGTATGTTGACAGACCAAAGGTGCAGTCGTAGTGTGTTGACAGACCAAAGGTGCAGTCGTAGTGTGTTTTTCTGATCTAAAATAACAAAATTGTCATTGTAAATGATGATATATATGATAAAAGTATTCATTTTTGATTTATTTTGTCGTTTAATATGTAATAAAAAAGTCAGTTTATTATTATGATACTAATAAAAGAGTAAAAGACGGAACCAGGAACGGGTCGACCTAGTTAAACTTATAAGGAACGAATCGACCTAGTTAAACTTATAAGAGAAATTCAATATTTATGTCATTTGTTGCAAGGTTTTATTCTGTCAGTATTTAATGAATACCATAAAACTTAGTTCTTAATAAATTTGAATTTTAGTTGCCATTTTAAACATACACACGTGTTTATATACTAATTGTTAAGTTAAAGCATAGAAATCATTCAGACAGTCACTACGTGTTTGCTAGGGAATTAGAAATTTCTTTTCATTAAAAAAACAAACAGACAAATTTAAAACTGATTTAACTCAGACCAAGCATATTCACAAATCTGTAATATGTATTAGACCGTGTAGTTACAAATGTGAATATGAAATATGTATTAGACCGTGTAGTTACAAGTTGAAAAGCTTGCAAACTCTGAGGGTGAAGAATGGTCCAACATTCCCAATAGTGTGTATAAGGGGGGGGGGGGGTGACTTTGTTATTAAAACAATCAAAAATCTGAAATTGACGCAATAGTATTAGTTGGTTCAGTGAAGTTCGGTGTGTCGTGCTGTTGTATTAGTTGGTGTAGTGTTGTGTGTGCGGTTCGGTGCGATGTGGTTCGGTGCAGTGTATTGAAGTGTGATGTGTACTCTGGTTACCTCCCCTGATATGCTGCGCACTATAGGTTAGACTGGCACAACCAGTGACAACTGGGAACCCGTTTAATGTGATGTGGTGCGTTGTTCTTATTTTGTGTGGTGTGGAGCGGTGCGGTGTAGTGCGGTGCGATGTTCTGCTATGTGATATGGTGTGACATGGTGTGGTGTATTGCGATGTGATGTGGTGCGGTGTACTTTTGATTTGTGTGGTGTAGTGCAATATGATGTGTGATGTGATGTGATGTGGTGTGGTGTGGTGTGGTGTGCTTTTGTTTGTATGGTGTAGTGCAATGTGATGTGGTGTGGTTTGCTTTTGTTTTGTTTGGTTTGGTGTAGTGCGGTGCGGTGCGACGCGATGTGTGATGTGGTGTGGTGTGGCGTGGCGTGGAGCAGTGTGATGTGGTGTGGTGTGGTGTGGTGTGGTGTGATGTGGTGTCGTGTGGCGTGGTGTCGTGTGGCGTGGCGTGGAGCAGTGTGATGTGGTGTCGTGTGGCGTGGCGTGGAACAGTGTGATGTGGTGTGGTGTGGCGTGGTGTGGTGTTATGTGGTGGGATGTGATGTGGTGTGATGTGGTGTCGTGTGGCGTGGCGTGGAGCAGTGTGATGTGGTGTGATGCGATGTGGTGTGGTGTGGTGTGGTGTTCAGTCTGATGTAGCATCAGTGCTCATTTCGCTATTTTGTTCAATCTTCAATCTTCAAATGAAGTATATACTGGACGATGAAACAACAAATAAAACATAAATATTGTTGATGTCAGTTATACAATGAAAACAAATTATGTCAATTATATAAATCAAAATCAAAAACGGCCTTCACGTCGTCTAATTTATGTTTCATTATAGCCACAAACGGACAATTACCATGTGTGTATTGGATAATTGTTCATAGATTTCTATAATACGTCTTTGTATGACCATCAAACACAAATACGTCCCAATCCTTACAAACACTTATTCAAGATTAGTGTTCATAATTGAGCATTAAATGCAGGTCGATAAATCAAAAGAAATTTGGATGTAAACTTGATTTTCAGTTAGATGTTGTCCTAAGCACCTCCCTCGAGAGACGCTGATATTGGCAAGCGTCGGACTCGTTTGTCTTCGCCAAGCGCAAGGTGATACTGATCTCTATGTGTCTACGGAAACAATTACCAGATTCGTTTTCCAAATTAGTTACTATGTATTAAAGCTATAGGAGAAGAAGGAGAAGAAGAAGAAGAAGAAGAAGAAGAAGAAGGAGGAGGAGGAGGAGGAGGAGGAGGAGGAGGAGAAGACGGAGGAGGAGAAGGAGGAGGAGGAGGAGGAGGAGGAGGAGGAGGAGGAGGAGAAGAAGAAGA
>JAUMGZ010104330.1:1507-13429 GCA_032359645.1 Pododesmus macrochisma
ATTTTTTATTATCTCACTAAATGTCTAAACATTTGTATTATGTGAATATGGGAGGTTGACACGAAATTAACCGGTTTAACAATGTTGTCAATGTTTTTTGACGGATGACGACATTAAGAAGTTATGGTACATTTGTTTGTAACAGATTTAGATGTTTTACGCATTAGAATTTCCCAAGCATTATAAGTTGATCTTTCAAGTTCGCTGTTTAGCCTTTAACCCATGGAAATAATGTACACAGCAGTCTAAATTATGACTAAATCCACATAAACGATGAAACTTTTTATTTTTTTTATTTTTGAATAGTTGTTTTATTCCATTTGTGGTCTGTAAATATTTGCCTTATGTGTGCTGCTGTACCTGGTATACACTTGTAGATTTACAAGCATTAGATGATAAAACACGCCTCAAGGGGGATGACTCGCATAGCATTTCAGGGAAAATTTGCAAGTCAAGTTCGCATGTTCTTAGACATTTCGAAAGATACTGGATTACAAATGGTTCTGCGTTACCTCATCATCATGCAACTAATTAAAAAAGATGGTTGATGGAGTGTTAAGAATGGCAGGTACATTTTCACGAGTGAGGACAGAAGTTTGAGAAAAACATGAGAAAGTGTATAATATATCACTCTCCCCAATACTTATTAAAACATACTCAACAATACACTTAAACTTGTTCATTTCAATATTACACTACAATTTGTTTTGATATAACAATATAGATATAAGAAAGTCTTACACTAAGACATAGAAATAAGTCCAAACAAGAAGTGCGGTAGAATATCTTTCACCAATAAACTTTAGATTATCTAGTTGAGGTGGAGTAGTTAGTATGCTTATAATAAGTGAAATATTCTCAGCCCCGAAAAACACGTTTACTAAATGATTTCCCTATCGGAGGCATGTTTAAAATTGCAATTTTGTATTGTAATGTATTGCATCTATTTGTAAGCAATTGCAAGAAGTAGATATTTCACAAGAAATACGTTTTGAGGAAGTTTAGATATTATATATAACTGAACATATTTTCACGAATGAGAATATGAATATTTGAAAATGACTACCGAATGTGTTGTGTATAACTTAGTTAATCAGGTAAGATCATTCAATATCTTGATGAAAGTCTGCGAGATAATGGAATCAATTCTCAATGTCTGCGTACGCCGCGAACTACCAAAGCTCAAGTGATATAAGGAATAGAGTGGAAACAATCACGGGATTTACAGAATCTATTACAATAAAACAGAAACACCGTGCACACTATTAAGTCTGATCATTTAGTATTTTACGATTGTGTATAATTTGTAAATTGTCCGTAATAGTAGTAAGTCTTAAGAACATTGATCTAAGACTTGTTAGATTCATCACCGGGACCTTGTGATCGATTCCTCGCCCAGGCTCGGTAGACGGACGGGATAGAGACTGCAATCCCTCAATTAACACGGAGATTACCCGCAATGATCGTAATGGTCAACTGCTTGTCCCAAGACGACACTTAAATCAATACGGCATATGTAAGAGTAGCCATGAAAAACGTACATGGTGATGATTCATCGGTCTATGGTTTAGTGTCCAGTCGCCCAAATAGTGTAGGAAATATGTAAATGTATATATGTCTGTTGTCTACCGACATAAAAAGGTTATAAAAAGATTATTGTGGAAAATAATGATGATTGAAAGATCAGACGAAACATATATACCAGACTGATTTAAGGTAGACGTTTAAAAATCGGCCCTTCATTACGAAATGTATAAAGAAGGAAATTCCAGAAACAAGACACTACTCTATGAAAAGTTAGTTCATATACATTGGCAAGTAATTGGAATATAGGGGATGCAAACAGAGACAAGATGTTCAATGCGCCTTGGTGCACTCACCTTAGACATTCTTAAACAATCTTTATTACGATAATTTCTGATATTATACTTCACCCACTGGCATAGCCAATTCAAAGATACCGGGATTTGCGTAGCACAAGTCAAACATTTTTTTGAAAGAGCTTTAAAAAACGATCCTACGTTGGGGACATCATTGCTTATTTTGTTGCTTTTTTATAATTCTTCAAAGCAATATATTTACCCCTCATACTATAGGTAATTCGAATGATTTTGATGCCAGGGTAAGGTCTCATCACACAGGGCACACATATTGGGGCATCACGACAAGAATATTGTAAATAATTTTACCAAAGGAGAACAACCAAACAATAGGATAGGAAGATAAGCGGCGACAGGAACGGAAAATCAAAGCAATAAGGATATAGTTCAGAAAAAAATGAACCCATGCAACGGCGTTGTCTAATCATACTGATCATATGTATGGTACAACCTCCGGTATCAACCTATAGCGATTTTACAATTTAATATCTTGACTAAAACCTTTTCCATTTTGTTAGTATTTGAAGAATTGGAGTCTTGGACTTCTTTTTGGTGAGATTGTATTTTAAACACTTGATTTTTAACTCTGCTGGTGACCTAGCCCGAGAGTGATTATCTCCAAGAAGTACATTGCCATTGAACACTAGATATTACAGCTTGTTTGTTTGTTTGTTTGATTAGGGCTTAATGTCACTTCCAGAGTATTTCACCGATATCGTGACAAAAGACCAACGGAGAAAAATCCAACAATAGCCTTCATAGGAAAGGAAGAGCAGCGGCGATAGGAACTGGAAAGCAAAACAATAGGGATAGTCAAAAAAAAAAAATTGATAAGCCCATGCAACGGCGTTTCCGTCTACTCTTCTATCGAACCTTGCAAAGGGATCTTTATCGTGCCAGGAGAATGATAATCCCTTTACACGGGACCGCCAGCTTAGCGTCCCCTCCGAAGGACGTGCTGATCTTTGCCTGGCCTCTACCTTTCAACCTATCTGTTTTGGGTGACCCTACGTGGAGCGTAGTTTCCGCCAGCATAGCTCTTCAGGTCATCGATACACTCAAACCTCCCAACCACGGTAATGTGTCAAACACTTGGAAGTAATTATTAAAGCTGAATCTTTATAAAAAAACATATCTGTTGGTGATTGGTTCTCAGCCATTTTGTGTCATAACGCAATCAATCAAGAGTTATGGACCAATAGTTTACGGTTTCCTACTGGCATTTACCCGAGTTCTAAAATATTGTGTTTGTCTTAATAACCGGATGTTCTTAACTCCTCGGGATTTCCCTTCACCATAGATCTATATATTCATCATAACGAACCATACGTTAATAAAAATAACCATACACTTACCATTCTGAAGTAGAGGAAAGTCCCGAGGAGTTCGGTACATCCGGTTTTTAGTTCGACCGCTGTGCATTTTATTGTATAATTAATCTCCGCTGACGAAAAGTGAGTTGTCCAAACCATTTTTCCATAGGAATACGTCGCACATTCCAATTCTTAATTTTCTCTTGAGCATCCGCTGATAATCCTTGATTAGAATCTTGGGCGAGGTCCTCACACACAGAGAATTTTTTGTCTTTATTAGACAAGAAGAAAAAGGATCAACAGAACAAACTTTATTGACAAACAAACACTAGCTTCATCAAAAAGTCAACACCAGAGTGAACAAGCTAAATGAGACGGCCATTAAACATGATTCCAATCATTCTGTTTTGGGGGCTTAAAATTTACGACAAACCAACCAAATGGGTGTGGACCTCGCTCTTGACCCTAACCCAAGCTCCAGCATCAACCGTCATCAACGGACTCGAAGGAGAACATTTTTTAAAACTCTGAAGCCAAGGGGGATCACGATTAAATTATCCGTTTGCATATTTAAATTATTAAAATACCTCCTCTGATAAAGTAAAGACCGTATAAAAAACTATTTGGCAGGGACATTTAAAGACTAGCAACTATTTTGCTGTTACTAAATTAAAATCGTTTGTTTGTTTAACTAGGGTCTTATGTTACTTCCGGAATTTTTCACCGAAATCTCGACAAAAGACAAAAGGAGGGCATGAGGCCAATTAAGCCTGTATTAGCTTGACTGATGATTTGCGTTACATAACTTATTGTTGTTTTTAAACTTTGATTAACCACAAACAATGAATGTTATGAAAGAAATACTATCCTAGCAATGTTTTGTGAACATTCAACCAACGATTATTGACAAAAAAATCAACAAGGTCTCAGCCAATCCGAACTCTGGCGGCCATATTGTTTGAAGATGGACAGTGTCACACACAAAACTTACGAGCGATCATGCAAGGAACAACTGCGTCAAACTTTATGAAAATATAAACAATGCTACTTAACATAGATTCACCTGGTTACAAAGCCTTTATGACCCGATATATTAGCCCTTGAACCCGCAAAATTAAGGCTATGTTGAAAATAATCTGGTGAATTGCTTTCCTATTGCGAAGGGATTGGTAAAATAACAAAGTAGAAAAATTGATGGTCTCGCAGATAATCTTCAAGGTAACATAGAAGTTACGGCCGAAGATTCGTTTTGGAGATATTTCTATTTCGAAGTGATTGCTGACAGAAAGAAGCAGGTACATGTAGCACTAAAAGTATCTGAGATAGCCTTCAATGTCGTATAGAGGTTAAAGGCAAGATCTTGCTTAAAGTGTTTTCCTATTGTGAAGAGATTAGCCGAAGAACTGAGGAGATGTCTCTTATATTATCCGAAGTAACCTTTTAGGTAATCTTGGTCATAGTCACGGGACCACCAGCTTAGCGTACTCCAAAAAGACGTTCGGAGCTTTGTCTGGCCTCTACTTTTCAACCTGTCTGACCTGAGTGAACCTACCAGAAACACAAGTTCCTGCCAGCATAGCTCTCCAGGCAGGTTTTCAAGGCCCACACACCTCTTTACCGCAATATTGCGTCAAACACAGTAAGGGCCCCATTTTGGACTCCATTGCGAAAAAGACATAACTTTAATTTTATAAAAATTCTCAAAAGAAAGACAATAGGTAAAAATATTGTTGCACTTAAAACCTCAAAATTGTAAGAAAAAAACACTTTGAATTGCAATGGGGATAATTATCGTGCCAGGAGGTTAAACCGTCTTGCTTGAGCCCCAGTCACACTAGGGCTTACGCCAAGATAAGACAGGATACGATTATCTGCGACCACAGAGCCGAGGCCAATCTTTACGCAGTCGTGCGACAAGTCGGGGACAATCGGTGGAAATCTCTGGAAGTATTGGACAATCAATAGCAGTCGTACGACTGATTTTAGTTGTAGAGAGGTTGTCGAGCATGTACAGCAACCTAGCTACGACTGAATTGGTCACAATCAATCATATGTTATCTTAAGTCACCTTAAGCAGGTCTCATGCTGTCGTACGATTGTCTTACGACAGGTGTCTCACAATCTTTAACAATCGTACGATCCTGTGATCAGCAATTGGTCATTGGCGGTCTTTAGTAATCGGACGACTTTTCTACGACCACATGCGACCAATCGTATGATCACTTGCGATAATGTAAGATCAAGCGTAATTTGCGATAACTTGAGACTATCCGTGACAAGTCGCACGATTACCACCAACCTGCCAACGATAGGTTACGCTTGTATGTAAATCAGTTGTAAAATCAATTAAATCAATTAAATTGAATCATTTGTCAAAAGGAAACTAATCCATTTCACCATGTTCCATGCTATTTATACTAGTCGACGATGATCTTTGAAAATCGTAGAAGATCTTAAACTCGTCGTGCGTTCGTCGAACGACAAACATAGATGATATTCCTTAATCTTGGGTAATCTTAAGTTATCTTACGTTTGTTGTAGACAAGTCGCCACAAGTCTCTGATAATCGTACAACAAGTCATAGGTGATACTCGAAGATCATTGGGAGTCGCGCGATTACCAAAGACTTGTCGCACGATCAATGAAGACCTGTAGTATAATGTGACTGCAACAAAGAAAATGGAGCTAAGATCTTAGGTAATCGTCAAGATCGTCTCCGATCGTAAACACCTCTAGGTCGCAGTCTTACACAGTCGTAAGCCCTACTGTGACTGGGGCTTTAGGCGACTCAAACAGGAACATAAATTCCAGTTAGCATAGCTTCAAGAACACCGAGGTACTCAAACAGTCTTCCTCTACAAGGTGTCAAGTTTGTTTGTTTGTTTAATTAGGGCTTAACGTCACGGTCAGAATCATTCACCGATAAAGCGACAAAAGACCAAAGGGGAAAGTCAAAAGATAGGACAAGAAGAGAAGCGGCGACAGGAACGGGAAATGAAAGTGATAGAGATAGTTCAGAAAGAAGGATGAGCCCATGCAACGGCCTTTCCGCCTACTCTTATATCGAACTTTACATGGGGATCTTTATCGTGCCAGGGGGTTAAAATCTCTGTACACGGGACCGCCAGCTTATCGTCCCCTCCGAAGGACGTGCAGATCTTTGTCTGGCCTCTACCTTTCAACCTGTCTGACTTGGGTGACCCTACCAGAAACACAAGTTCCCGCCAGCATAGCTCTCCAGGTCATCGAGACGCGCAAACCTCCCTACCGCGATTAGGTGTCTAACACAGGGAAGCTATAAGGTGTCAAACACAAAGGACATATATAATATAAAAGATAGTAAACCCATGCAACAGAGTCAATGTCTACATTTCCAGAACTTTAGATAAAAGTATAGTAGCAGGGTTTTGAATATCCCACGGGATTTCCGTTAAAGCGCTCATAGAGTGTCCGAGGCGCTAAACCTACTCTACATATTGTTACAAAAAATCCTACTACCACGTCTGGTTTCCTTTTTGTTATACATGTATATATTTTTAGGTCATATACTCTCTAAATTCATTTTGCCCATACATTTTCATGCGGTCTTCAGCCCAACAAGTAGCGATAATCTTACACAGTTCTTGTAATTAAACGACAATACATCTGTTGTAAAACTATTATACTGCGTACTTGGATTTCTCACAAATCTACATCGCACTCAATACGAACTCAAAATGCAGTGGAATAAAATAGTCCTCATTTAGTTTACTTTTTAAACATAAATAATTCTGAGGAATTACATATTTCCATACCAGTGTTTCACCAATAGCGCCAATCCTTAGTTATGTGCGTCTAGCCGCTTTCGTTTATTTTTGTATTTTTTGAATAAATTGTACTAAGAGATATAATGTTGTCAATTCCAATGATACTTAATGGCACAAAGTTGACGATTCACACGTCATATATTCCGGTAAGGAACACTCTCTTTTTATGCTGAAGCACGTTCACTATAAATCAATACATTTTATAACTAAGTATACATCCTATATGGACACTCCTAGTGTTGAGATATTACTAAGTACATGTATAAATCCTATATGGACCCTCTTTGTGTTAAGATATAACTTATTTAATATTTTTTTGTTTAGAACTATCCTAATTGTGATTTTAAAGTTATCAGATAATCTATACAAAACACTTCCCTTGAAACATTTAAACATTATTTCCTGCGCCTTGTTCGACAAATCAAGCTCTTTTAATCAGACGGAGGGAAGGATGTCAATACATAATGGTTTTCTCTGTTATCCGATCTTGTATATGTCACAGTTCTGCTTGTCGTAAATAACAGAAACGTCAGTGTATGTTGAAACTATCCCTACGTTCTTTTACTATTTTGTTTCGTTTGTTTTCCAATTTCTGCTTGACGTTTTCTGCTAATCCCTACATAAACTCTGAAAGTTTAATTTCTTTCGAATGTTGACATTAATATTGAATCAGATTATTATCATAACTTAAAAAGAGGAAAGCACCTTCTGTAAAACGCAATCTGCATGTCGAATCAACACTTCATAAAAACATTAAAAACAAAAAAAACCCAAAAAAACAAGACAATAAGGCAGAATAAACATAGAGGCAGAACGATAAGATGAAATAAGGGACTCAACATATGATGTGGTTACCATCTTCTCTTGCTTTTTCACATCGAGAAGTTTTCCCCTCGCTGTCTACTTCCCAGTGCTGCCACTGGACACCTTATCGTGGTTGGGAGGTTTGAGGGTCTCGATGACCTGGGAAGCTATGCTGTCGGAACTTAAGTTCCTGGTAGGGTCACCCAAGTCAGACAAGTTGAAAGGTAGATGCCAGACAAATATCAGCACGTCCTTTGGAGGGGACGCTAAGCTGGCGCTTGTACAGGGATTATTATCCCCTGGAACGATACAGATCCTCAAGCAAAGTTCGATAGAAGAGTAGGCGGAAACGCCCTTGTGTGGGCTAAATCTACTTTTTTGACTATCCCTATTGCTTTGCTCTCCCGTTTCTGTCGCTGCTTCTTTTCCTTTCCTATGTTTGGTTTTTCTTTATTGGTCTTTTGTCACGATATCGGTAAAATACTTTGAAAGTGACGTTCAGTCCTAATTAAACAAACAAATAAACCATCTCTACCTATCTTAACACCGAAGACGCATACATAATTAAATATGCAGTCCAAGAAATTGTTGTATCTTACGTTCAATATTTTCCTCAAACTATTATTATCTGATGTATATTAACTATTAAGTTTATATTTTTTTACGAAATATTTCATCTATCATTTCTGCATATCTCGTTTCTGCACCAGCTTCTCTTTGCACGTCTTTTTGGTTGTTCACTTGTTATCTTACGACCCAATATTAAACAGATGTTAACATCACAATATGACACAGAGTATGCTGCCATCACAATATAACACAGAGGATGTCAACATCACAATATGACACCGAAGGTGTAAAGAAAATATTATGGCACAGAAGATATTTACGTCACTATATTACACAGAAGGTATTAACCATACAATAAGCGAAAGAGTTAACGTCACAATATAAAATCAAAAGGTCTAACATGACAGTATGACATAGAACGTGTTAACGTCAATATATAAAACAGAAGGTGCTAACGTCAAAATATGATACAGAAGGTGCTAACGTCACAAGATGATACAGAAGGTGCTAACGTCAAAATATGATACAGAAGGTGCTAACGTCACAAGATGATACAGAAGGTGCTAACGTCACAAGATGGTACAGAAGGTGGTAACGTCACAAGATGGTACAGAAGGTGTTAACGTCACAAGATGGTACAGAAGGTGCTTACGTCAAAAGATGATATAGAAGGTGTTAACGTCACACGATGATACAGAAGGTGTTAACGTCACAAGATGGTACAGAAGGTGCTAACGTCAAAAGATGGTACAGAAGGTGGTAACGTCACAAGATGGTACAGAAGGTGTTAACGTCACAATATGGTACAGAAGGTGCTTACGTCAAGAAGATGATACAGAAGGTGCTAACGTCACAAGATGATACAGAAAGTGTTAACGTCACAAGATGATACAGAAGGTGCTAACGTCACAAGATGATACAGAAGGTGTTAACTTCAAACGCTGATACAGAAGGGGCTAACGTCACGAAGATGATACAGAAGGTGTTAACGTCACATGATGATACAGAAAGTGTTAACTTCACAAGATGATACAGAAGGGGCTAACGTCACGAAGATGATACAGAAAGTGTTAACTGCACATGATGATACAGAAGGGGCTAACATCACGAAGATGATACAGAAGGTGTTAACGTCACAATATGACACAGAAGGTGCTAACGTCACAAAATGATACAGAAGGTGCTAACGTTACAATATGATACAGAAGGTGTTAACGTCACACGATGATACAGAAGGTGTTAACGTCATAAGATGATACAGAAGGTGTTAAAGTCACAAGATGATACAGAAGGTGTTAACGTTACAAGATGAAACAGAAGGTGTTAACGTCACACGATGATACAGAAGGTGCTAACGTTACAAGATGATACAGAAGGTGTTAACGTCACAAGATGATACAGAAGGTGTCAACGTCACACGATGATACAGAACGTGTTAACGTCACAAGATGATACAGAAGGTGTTAAAGTCACAAGCTGATACAGAAGGTGTTAACGTTACAAGATGATACAGAAGGTGTTAACGTCACACGATGATACAGAAGGTGTTAACGTCACACGATGATACAGAAGGTGCTAACGTTACAAGATGATAGAGAATGTGTTAACGTCACAAAATGATACAGAAGGTGCTAACGTTACAAGATGATACAGAAAGTGTTAACGTCACAAGATGATACAGAAGGTGTCAACGTCACGAAGATGATACAGAAGGTGCTAACGTAACAAGATGGTACAGAAGGTGTTAACGTCACACGATGATACAGAAGGTGTTAACGTCACAAGATGATACATAAAGTGTTAACGTCACAATATGATACAGAAGGTGTTAGCTTCACAAGATGATACAGAAGGTGCTAACGCTACAAGATGGTACAGAAGGTGTTAACGTCACACGATGATACAGAAGGTGCTAACGTCACAAGATGGTACAGAAGGTGTTAACGTCACACGATGATACAGAAGGTGTTAACGTCACACGATGGTACAGAAGGTGGTCACGTCACAATATGAAACATTATACGATACGTCACATTATAACCTCAAAAATGTCAGTTTCACAATATGACCTCGAAAGTTTTAATGTCACGTGTGACCCAGAAGGTATTAACTTTACAATATGACAAAGATGGTGTTATCGTCACAGTCTAATACAATAAATTTTGACATGATTTTAAATCGTATCTTAAAAATCCGTATACAACGACGGAGATCAGCTCCAGTTAAGTTGATCGTGCCATTACATGTATCAGTATTGCATTTAATTCCATTTTTGTCGATTCTTCTGTCATTGTTTCTTCAATGTGTTTTCTTTTTAAATGTACTTCATGTTTTATTTTTTGCAGTACTTGTAAAAAAATTAACTTAAAAGCTAAATTTAATGAAAATATATATTTAAGTTGCAACAAACCCCTTGCCGGTAAATTTGTTGGTACTGTAAATATAAGTCTATATTGTAAAACAAAGATCAGCACTATTAATTTTCTTTGAACAATAACATATTCAATTTATTGACAAATCAAAAAGAATTAAGATTTTAAGTGCTATATTGTGTTGAATGATAACTTGTGATTGCTTCAGGGTGCAATGCATGCACCAAGTGTCTTCCATTTAAAATCAATTTTTTCAAAAAGCAAAACTTACTGTACTTGTTGAACTAACATTAAATATTACAGACAATTTTAAGAGCTTTAAATATTCCAGGGATGTATTGTTTCGTTTTTAGTAATAACGTTTCGGTTGTCTATTAGAACACCGTCAATTTCTTGTGTGTCTTTAAACCGTGGTTTAATTTTTTACCTTAATCTTAAGCAAAGGCAAGATTATTAGAAATAATCGATTGAGGGTAACCATTAAACCACAATATATTGGCACATAAATAAATGCATACACCGTAAAGTACAAATTAGGTCATTCAAAGATATGTTTTGTATTGTAAAGAAGTTGTCAGATTTCACCATCATCGTAAAAAATCAAGGTTTGTTGAAAATAAGATTGAGTTATTCCGGTTTTCATCATCACTGGTCTTTATCCTGCCTGGGAGTTGATACTCCCTGTATTAACCGGAATAGTCAGGTTTCCGACCCAAGAACCTTTTATCCATAGCACCATCGTATGTAAGCAAACGTTTATTTTGAAAGCTTACTGGAATTTGATTTTGAGTGGCTCACAAAGGATAACTTTATTCGTAATATGTACTATGAACTACAGTTCGAATTGAATAGAACTTCTTGTGTAGAATTATTTGGCTAAGTCTACTGTTTTGTTTATGCAAATTTGATTTTTTTTTTGTAAAAGGAGTATTACCTTCATTCATATTTTTGTTCATTCACTCCTTTACAGACTTTTGCCATCTTATTTTTATTCATCCATTGTTGGTGGTTCTTTTTGATTGTCAGTTCCTGAATAGGATGTTATTCTGTTGGTGGTTCTCTTTGATTGTCAGTTCCTGAATGTGATGTTATTTTGTTGGTGGTTCTCTTTGATTGTCAGTTCCTGAATGTGATGTTATTCTGTTGGTGGTTCTCTTTGATTGTCAGTTCCTGAATG
>JAUMGZ010104330.1:13529-30339 GCA_032359645.1 Pododesmus macrochisma
TGGTTCTCTTTGATTGTCAGTTCCTGAATGTGATGTTATTCTGTTGGTGGTTCTCTTTGATTGTCAGTTCCTGAATGAGATGTTATTCTGTTGGTGGTTCTCTTTGATTGTCAGTTCCTGAATGTGATGTTATTCTGTTATTTTACTTTATGATTCATCATATAAACGCGCTATTAAAATAATGAAATGTAATTTGAATTTTATTTTGCTTTACAACTTGGTGGAAATTGTACCTGAATAAAGGAAGGTAATTTTAATAATTCGGCGATTTTTCAATTTAATATTTTTACCAATCACGATATATCTTTTAAGGTTAATTTCCGCAAACTGTTTTCGCGTTCAATTTTAAACGACTTGCGATATTATTTGCATACCGCATTAACAATGTTGGAGTATGTTAACTTCTTCCATGAATCCACAGAGATCACTTACATTCTTTTAGTAACTCTGATGCTATTTGATTGCCACAACTTAAACCTTGTAAATATGGTCAATTACCCAGCTGATAGATCGATGTACCACTAGCTTAGTGTTAGTATGGTTCGTGTCAGTAACAACATATAGACAAATGTCAATAGATCTAGACAAGATATATGGTTATACACTAATATGAACAAGATATCAAAGAATCAAAATTAATTCTACACCGAGCAGATTTACCTCAGCTTTGCCAATCTATTGTTTTCCCCAGATAAGACATTGCTGCCAATTTTCTCGGACAACTAATATAGCAGTCTCTTTTATCTGCAGATTATAACTTTGCGCTATATGATTCATATCCTACGTTAGTGTCGGAAGTGACCACTTCGATAAATAGAATATGTCTGAAGATCGAAGAATTTCAATTTAAGTCTAGCTTTGTTACTTCATGCAAATTGTAGGCAACCAATTACCAAGACTAGTAGCACACATCGGATCAAGACTGATACACATACAAAATATAGATAGTTCTCACCGAAGACGAACAGTGTCTTTAATCATTTATTGCACAGTACGTTAATACGTCATGTATTTGCTTCCGTGATAACACATTCTTAAACAAACACCTTATGAAGTAGATAAATAAAAGTTAAATATAACAACATAAATGTTCAATTTAACAAAATACCAAGATGTTTCGAGGATGCTTATGAATTATTTTCATGTTTGTGTATATTCCAACACAGTAAACAAAGAACCGTTAATTATGTCGATTTTACCTAGCGTTATAAGAAAAAGCGTGTTCGTTTGGTAACCAGATGTAACAAAGGATGATTCTTTACAAATTTACGCGCGATGCTATGTTCTTTCGGTTCATATGTTTAAAATCTTTCAGAGCAATCCTTCAGAGCAAGCTGAGTATAAAACAAAACATCCGAAAAATCTCACATTACGAAATGAAGTCCGAAAAATCTCACATTACGAAATGAAGTTTGATAAGGCAAGAACAAGCACTATTTAGCAATAATGTATGACCCAATTGAACCGTCATATTATAAAAATAGTAGTTGACATGTAAATTTGCATTCTCCTTTATAAGTATGACTACCCAAACAGTTTGTTTTTGTTGGGAGTGAATGTCACAGTTAACACACTATCCTAATATATACCATCCCTTTATATACGAAAGATCTAGACTCTATATAAAACACATAACTTCATGGACATAGAAGAAAAGAAAAAATATGCGGAACGCACACAGAAAAAACGGTAAACATAACAATTATTAAACCAAAAACCTTTTAAAGCTAAAGTCACGAAAGGTAGGTACGGTATACTGTTAGAAATAACTTCTGCAATAAAACTCAGAATTGCGGATGAGACCCTACGCCGCCAAATCGAACAAAAGACTGGTTGACTTACATTCCCATGTTGGTACAAAATGTATTCATTTTCTGGGGTCCATGTAAATCTGTACGACATAACGTTCTGGATCGCTAAAATTAAGCTTTGAATATAGATGTTCGATAGATGTAACCAACTTCAATGCCAGCCCGTTATGTTATGTCAAACAATGTCTACATATAATGATTCAAAGTATCAAATGTTATGGATAATATACTGTACCAAGTTCGAAGTTATGGTATTTCGTCTTGAGTCTACTATATCGTGACAAAAGCATTGTATTGTGCTATGCAACACATCAAATAGGGTTAATGATATAATTGTCTCTTTGCACCAAAAACAAAACTGAACAGTCGGAAGTTGAAATGTCCAACATGCGTTATCCTTCTACTTTGATACGGACCAGTGGTTCCACGTGATTCGACGTCCTCTATAGTAATCACAAATCAATATAGTTTGGCTTGTGAATTGTTTGTTTGTTAACGTTGAACTTTGATGACAAGCCACGGGTATTAAATGCGTCCATCTGCATTCACACGACTTGACCGCTCACCTGGACACTGGAAATTATACATGATTTAGACAAACATTCTTAAATTAAATTTTACACAAAGCAGCAGTGCGAGACAATGCTACTGAAAGCATATGTTGAAATGAAAGGTTAGTGGTGTCATTATCGGACCTCTGTCATGGGGCTCTTGTCCACTATATTGTTTGCCATTCACTGCAGGACTATAATAATGATCTGACCGACACTCAATTTACTCCGGGAATAATCCTGTCATACACCGTCACGCCCACAGGGGTACTTAAAGGGTTAAAAATGAAAAACAGGAAAAACACCTTGATTTTGAATTCTAATTACAGTAAGCATAACAATAGTTTAAAAATTCAAATCAGTTATATAATGATTTAAACATGCGAATACGCTTAATATCTAAATGTTTTCATTTTAATTTATAAAAGTATCTTACATGAATTGGAAATACTCATACTTTAACCAAATGGACCTATGTCTTACACATCACCTGGTATGACCCTGCCAATAGTACCCCGCAGTCGTAGCGCGTGGCTCTTCAAACTTTGAACTAAACATGAGAAGAAATCGGATTTAATGCATCTGTCTGAACAATAACTAAGGAACGATCATAAACACGAATTATTCAAATCATTGACCACATTTACAGCAGACAATACCGTAATGATATTAACATTTCAAAAAGTGAATTATATGCTTAATGGAAATCTAAGATTTCTCGAGAATACTCCCGTGTCTTTAAGGAGATTTTTATGTGTTTTGTTGCAATGGTGTAGAGAGGAATAATAAATGGCAGTATATAAGGTTTCATAGTCTGTGGTATTGGAGAATATTCAGAAAAGCATAAGATCATTCAAACTGTGTCTACGCTATTTCACACAGCACGATAACCATTCTCAGAACACAGCAAACAAGGAACGAGCGTTGTATAATGCTCAAATGTTGATCATGTACGATGGCGTTCTATAACATTAAATGATAAACAATTCTGTTTGACAGTATCGTTTATATAATTCAATAATTACAATATACATATTATATTAATAAAAATAAGTAAATGTTAAGGGTGGGATTTTAAAAATAATTAAGGTAATGAGACTATACGAAATTGGAAGTAAAGGAGCAAATGTGCGCAGAATTAAATATTATTATCTTTTTAATTCATTGTATGACTATTTGAATATGAACATGCAATTTCGATATTACCCTTTGGAAGATAGGTTAGCCGGAAAATCGTTGTATGCATTCTCACCATTTTGCTGTTTCTATAATTATGCTGTTATTGTAACAAGTTGCATACAACTCTGTTAGGATGCTGCCAAAGTAGTGAGTTGAACTCTATTCTATGATACTGCTAGTGTATTGCCGACGGGCCGGTGGTGCGCCCCGCCAGAGTGACGAGGCTGCCTTCACTTTCATTGTGCATTTTGGGTTTCGCAAGACCCAATGACTCGCGCACATGTTAGACTCCTTGTTTCGTGTTTCAAAACGGGTCGGGTGGAGTGCCGACCGAGTCGCCACCGACTCGACGTACCGTCCTGCACCCCGTCCGATCGACGCTCATGGGTTGCGTACGACTCTGTTAGGATGCTGCAAAAGAAGCGAGTTTAATACTATTCTATGATACTGTCATTGTAAAACAGTTGCGTTCGACTCTGTTAGGATGCTGCCAACGTAGCGAGTTATACTATTCTATGATACTGTCATTGTAAACGAGTTGCGTACGATTCTGTTAAGACGCTATCATTAAAGCGAGTGACGTATTACGCCGCTATGATTGTGCCATTATAGCGAATTCTATTCTACTAAGACACTGTCTTTGTAGTCTGCCTGTTATGATGTTCACTGTATGTTTTTTCGCAAGAACTTGTTCTGAATATGAGGAACTGGTCGGTAGAGTCTTACTGTTATCGTCAAAGTTTCTGGTACAGAGCCTTCATTTTTCTTAAAGGCGGTTCAATTGTCGTGGTACGAAAATACGAAAGAGGGTTACATCTTGCATAGATAACTCTGGGTTGGGATTTTGGGATATTAGCCCCTCCTCCCCTCAATTACACCCTATTCAAAATTGTGAAAGGGGCCAACTTTGCATTTAATATCTATTTGTAAATATTTTTTTTAATGATAAAGACATTCAGATTACATTTCCAAATTTCAGTTCTAGGTAACCCCTGTAAATTTTTCGTTTCTGAGATAGTATCCTTTTAATTGTTTTAAGAAAAATAACTATGCATTAAGTTTTAACGTGTCTCCTTAGATTATATGTGTGGTAATTGTATCTGCTTTGAGTATCTTAATTGCCATGATTTGTTTATGTCTACTGAATAGTGATTCTAAAGAGTGGCATGGTATATTATACTATGTACATGTATCACCCTATTTTGTCCGCTGTAGCTATGCACTTTTTTCTTGATTACACGCTTTTAAGGTACAACAAAAGATTAAAGTGCTATCTACATTTTAAACGATACCAAATATACAAATATATTATTTGAATGCTAATTTATCTGAAAAATAACAAAGATACACACTTATTATTGCATAAACATCATAATGGTCCATGTATCTTTCACAAAATCAAGTCTCATAAACAAAGAATTCTTTATGAAAAAATCACGAAAATCACATTTTAATTTGTAAAAAGAATAATATGTTTTACTGAATGGGAACCATAAACTATATGTGTAGCCTGTATTTACGTTTACCACATATCTAGTGACCCGCTGCACGAGGTCGGATCCTATTTCAGTGCATAATCTATAACGGTGTTATATAGGTTTTTAAACAAAAAACTTCGAGTGAAGATATCATTAGTCGAGACAATGAAAAATAGTCATACTATTTCCTCTAAACATTGTTCAAGGCGTCATCAAGAATTTAGTCTTATCTTAATGCGTTTTCTTACATTTATATTTTTCGAACCTTTATACTGCTTTGTTTCTTAGTGAAATATCAGCCTGGGTAGAGAGTACGTGTATTCTTTTAAATACAAATAAACATATGTATTAAGAATATATATTGTTCTTGTTCTATTAGTGTTACGTAGTACCATTATTCAATTACTAGCAGTAACTTTATATGTATGATTGCTCAAAACATAAAAGGTTAATGAGTCTATTTTTCTTTTAAAATTCAGGTGTAATAATGGTTTTAATGGTCAAATCTTATATAACATGCACACAAAAGCATAAAGTGGAATGTTAGATTAAATTTGTGTAATGTGTTTAATATAAAATGTAAATATACGCATATCAGAGTTGCGCATGAGTATATCAACGTTACATGTATCTGAACTTGTTGACAGAGTTAAATGTGAACGAATTAATCAAGAAAACACGCCAGTTACACATACACAGGTAAGAATACCAACACACCACTGTAAAACAAAAGCTTAACTGTTTGGATATCTAAAAATAAAAAAAATGTGGGCTTACCTTACATCATGACCATCCTCCAGGTGAATGTCACAGCTTGAACAGTTTCTCATGTATCAGACAGAAATCGTGTCTTTACATTTTGTTTCATGATTTAGAATGTCACCGTGAAAGTTATAGTATGACGTCACTTTCATAATCCAGCAGCTCACGTGCAGACACATCCATTTTCAACATAAATATTTTGTGTTATTTTTTTAATGACTTCACATCCATTTGATGTAATATCCACGTAAGAACGACACACTACTTGAAGTAAACAATGAAAATTTGAACCTCACTGATTGTTATAGTTTCTTAAACTTACTTTAAGCAACCATAAGACTTCAACATGGTTTCTTTAAAAACAATTCTGAATTATATGGTAAAACATATTTCCAATTTTTTTGTGGAAGCCTAATATGAAATATAACATTGCAAGCGACCTCAATTGATTATGTCATAAACTTGCGCAGGTTAAAGTTAGTGACTTTTGGTACAAACGTCGATGATAACAATATCCCACGTATTTACAACTTCAAACTTTTTGATAAATATAAAACACTCCGCTTTTACACACTTAGGATCAAACTGTTAAATACCAATGTATGACATGTCTGACAGTTTCCTGAATTTCGTGTGATTTAGATATTTTTTTCTATTGCAAGTGATTCCGACTTAATCATAGGTGATAGACTTCCGTAATTGATCGTGCACAACGGCCACTGAGTCAATCGTCCATATAGCTGACAACACTGAAACAGCGCCTGACACCGATAAAGTATTGTGATGATAGTCTTGCCATCAGAGGGGCAGTTCATAAAAGTATGCTTCATATAACTAGGGTCCTACAGTCTCAATTACCATGTGAATGGTTCTACCCTGCACCCCTTTGATTACTACCCTCGATACTGAGAGACATGTAAACACCGGCACGAGGTCATCAAAGAATAGTTGTGGTTCCTTCAACTCCACAAAGTGCTGAATCCGCGCGGACGTCCACAATCTTATAATCAAAAGTAATTATCAAAATTCTGATTAGCTCATCAACACCATGCTTTCATTCAACAGTAAAATATAAATAAATGCCCAGTTTTGTCGTTCAAACTTTAAAATCCACAGAAATACATTAAACAAAGGGTAGTATTACTTAAGTGTTTAACTGCATACAACTAACTAATGAGATTTTTCACGAATCCTTACTGTACTACGTCACCCAATATCTGAACAGGCAATAGAACAATTGATTTTGAATTTTAGTCTTGTGATTTTTTTTACAAGAAGTGACCATGATGTGAAGACTGATGAAGCTTAATGCTTCCTTAACGCAAAGTAAAGTATTGCTTTAATGATTTAACAATATCTCGTAACAACGTGATACTAGTAATCGCCCCAATAAAAACGATTAGACGTGTAAAAAGAGCGCTTGGCCATTTAAGTGTCGTAGCTATCATCAGAATTTAAGAGCCGTCAGTATAGAATTCTGCCTGTGATTTGATTTTGTCGAAAAACAGACACTGAGAATTGACAAGACACAAACCGTTCTGTTTCTTCCGTCGACGCCTCTTTACAATATCCTTTCCAAATTTACTATTTCAATGACAGTTTGTATTAAGATCTAGACCTGAACAAAAGCTATTATCTCATGTGCATGCGAATAGATCACTTACAAAACAATAAAACAATAGAATTAAACACATCGATCATTTAAGAATTGCGAATTTATGCTCTGTCTTTTGTTCTCAAATTTAATGTTGTAATGTTATTTTAAGGTACAAACAAATCAATACAAGGGACAAGTAAAGTTCCGATATATCGTAAAGTGACTATTGATCTCTGACTTAATGATTTAATGTACACAGGAACATCTAAGTTTAAATGTCATATTGTTAAACTTTTAAAGAACACATGGCATCAAGGGATATCTATGTCATTAAAAAGAAAGTGTATAACCGGACACATGGTAAGCCCTGCATTGCTACCTTAAATATGGGAATCAATAAAAGAGGAAAGTCAATAGCAAAATCATGATTCAACTTCAATGATCCGGTTCTTATACATGGCTTAAACAGGGACTTCACGGTGACTGTCTGGTGGTTTATGACACACAAACACCACAGGATGTATTACAAACTTAAATGATCTGGTTCTAGTTCCCAGCATTCAGAAGTTGTAGACCGGAAAAGAATTCATATATATATATTGTAAAATTACAAGGAATTCGTAGCTACCTATTATTGTTTAATGATATATTTTTACTCCTAGGCATATTCTATTATTTAATTGTTCTATCCCTCGCAAAAGCTATGGCATGGATATTGTCACCTACACATAAACAAATTTGAACAGCGAAACGACAACAGGAACGATAAAGCAAAGCAATAAAGACAGTTCTTGAAAAAGATAAACCCATGCATCGGCGTTACCGCCTACTTTTCTCTTATTTGGGTTTAACAGTCCCCGTACATGGAACCACACGCTTTATGTCCCTTCCTCAGAACGTATTGATCATTGTCTGTCTTCTACCCTTCACTCTGTCTGACGTTGGGTGACCGAATCAGGAACATACGATCCGACCAGGATACACTGCATTTTCTAAAGGATGATGTTACCCAATGACGGTCCATTTGTTTGATTAAGTGGTTTGCATCACTTCCAAAATCTTTCAGTAAAATCCCAACGAAAAACCTAGTGATACATGTAGGACAGAAAGAAAAACACCAAACAAAGCAAGACGCATAGTTCAGGAGGAGAATGGGTCCTTGCAACGTCTTTGCCATGCACCTACTCTTTTTGAGCATCATATGAGACTCGCTTATGGACCTTGTCTAAATCTTCTGAATATCTGTTTATTGTAATTGCTACCCGAATATTTTTAAATATTGACTGTTATGTTATTATTAAATATAGATACTTCATTTAAAACGTTTACAAATTCCTTATCAGAATAAATCAAGTATTTGGTTATTTTGCATAATGAATAGAAAATTAAGAGTTATATACAGAAGAGTGAATATGAATTCTAAATGTATATTTTCTCTTCAGCGTCGTGTTTTATTAGTGGTTCTGCCTTAAGTCTTGAACAATGAGCTCTCACACGCAGATTTAGTTTTACTTTGTTTCGAGATATCATTTTTATCATAGATTGCAAGTTTGTATATTTGATTTTATTGCGAATGATTAAAGTCACAAACTCGTATCTACCGAGTTAATGGTTTCTAAAACTACATTTGTCAATCAAACCATTTCTATGTGTCCTGCAGGAAACGCTAAAGCTATCTGAAATATACTTTTTGTTTCAAATATCTCTACTTTCATGACATTCAAGTTGATGTAAAACAATATTCTTCCCTGGAATATCCATAGTTGTTATATACCTGAGGATGTTGAATGCTATATACATGGTCACAGGTTAAGCCCTCAAAATTTGAAATTATAGGAACTTTGGTCAGAAGTACGAGCATTTTGGGCTTTTTGGAGCCATAAAAATAGAAAAAGAACTTTTCTATTGTCTTTTTTATGCCAACCATAGGAATAAACTGTGTACTAACTCGTGCCGAAGAGGTCCCTGTCGTTGATATAGACATTATCTGAGGTTGGCCGATACAGGGTCTTACTCTAAAGTTGTTTTTTTTCCTTTACTATCTAACAAAATCAACCTATAGATCCTGGTCCCTCCTAAAAACAAGTACATTTAACACAATGAATACGATGAAAGCATCTGCACGAGAGTGTGAACTTATATATAGACTTGTATATTGCTGTTTGTTCTTGAATATCACACCACAAACAAATGGAAATGATAATCCATATGATATGATGTGGATTTCAATCGACAGAGAAGGAAGCAAGGAAGATAAACGCCGAGTCACGCTCTAACCAAAAGGAATGGAACGCAGATCTACTTGTGGTCTGGTTCAAGGTGGAAGACGATACAACAGCGACAATACAAAGCCATCTACAATTTATAAAAACAGTATATCGTGTTAAATGTAAATACATTGTCTTGTTTAGTATCTGTTGTTTATACGACATCATTAAGAATATTTGTTATGTCAGCACAAGTATTCATTTTCTGTAAGATCAATGAGTGTCGTCTTTTCCCCTTCGCCTACCTTGCTTACACTGTACAAAGACTATGTGCGTTGAAACCAAATACATAAAACTAATTTGAAATGATAAAAGCTCAATCACTTACGTTGGTATTTCAACAAATTTCGGTTAAAATATTTCCAGCGTTGTCTAAATTCTGCACCATTTTCTAGGTTGTATTTCTGTTTGTTTAATGCGTGTATAATTAATCAATTATTGACCGTAAAATAGATATGTTAGAGAAGTACGTATCAACAATAATATGATTGACGTAGCAGTAGCTGGAAAATGAACTCTATACGGTCTTGTTTACACAGAATCATTTTACATCTCAGACTTGTCGAAATGTTAACACAGAAATACATATCTCATCCACAAGCACTGTTAGTGATACCATACTCTTGGAGGGCTTTTTTCATTTGATTGATTGTCATACAAATAACTTTAGTTACATAACTCACCTATCGCTTTACTGAAATTAACAAAAAAGGCGGAGATAATTAAAACAGAATTATTTTTACGTTGATTTAATATATGTCTGTCAAATTCAAAGAAGTTGTCAACAGAAAGTAAAAACCAAACAAAATGCATGTTCTTCCGGATGTATTAAACAACACTTGTGCTCTTGGAGACATGGAGACAAATCATGTTTGCATCACATATATAGCCATCGAAAAAATTACAAAAAGTCGTCGCTATCCTTCATCTTTTCATTGGGACCTTTATCCTGACTTAATGGTAAGTGAACACGAGACCGCCATTATGGAATGACAGAACAGAAAGTGAAACAGAAAATAATTAATTAAAAGGATCAGTGTGGTTAGAAAGTATGGGTCGTTTGTTTGTTTGACTAAAGTTTTCACGTCTTTTTGAAATCTTAAAGACGTACAAAGGAGAACAAACCTAGCGAAGAGACAGTACAGACGATTAACCTTCTCTTCTTAATCTGTTTCAAAATCATTCGCTACGTGATTTGAGGGATTCGGGTTTAGCATTTTTGAGTAAGAGAAGGATTTATTGGCTCGGTGTCAGGATAATATGGCTGAGTAAAGTCAAGTTTTAGAGTGTCTGCGGCGTGATATGTCAGTAAGGCGACAATAAGTCTTTAAAAGATGCCATCAGTGCACACTGTTACAAGCAGATACTGTATCGATACGACCTAGACATGCGTTGAAAGGGCGTTAAACCCCAATCAATGAACACATTGATCTTCTGTAACTTGTCTATTCGGAATTCTTTTTATCTTAAGAAACTTGGTTTTAGTACATCTGGACCGAAAGTCCAAGGTGGACTTTTCTCATACAAATCCCGTCCGTCGTCCGTCTGTCCGTCGTTAACTTTTGATTTAAAGGACATCTCCTCTGAAACTACTGGGCAGATTTCAACCAAATTTGTCAGGAAGCATCCTTAGGGGAAGAGGATTCAAGATTGTACAAATAAAGTCTCTGACTACCCAGGGGACAGGTGGGCGGGGCCAAAAGGGTATGTTTGACAGTATGCCTTTAAATGCCTCTCGTCTGAAGCTATTGGGCAGATTTCAACCAAGTTTGGCAGGAAGCACCCTTAGGTAAAGAGAATTCAACATTGACCCCCAAGGGGACAGGTTGGCGGGGCCAAATTTGACAATATGCCTTTAAACGAAATCTCTGAAACTACTGGGCAGATTTCGACCAAATTTGGCAGGAAGCATACTTAGGGAAAGAGAATTCAAGATTGTACAATTGAATTCCCTGACCCCCATGGACAGGTGGGCGGGGCTAAAAGGGGTTAATTTGACAGTATGCCTTTAAACGACATCTCCTCTGAAATTATTGGGCAGATTTCTACCAAGTTTGGCAGGAAGTATCCTTTGGTAAAGAGACTTCAAATTTTACACATGAAGTCCCTGACTCCCAAGGGGACAGGTGCGCGGGCCAAATTTGACAATATGCCTTTAAACGATACTGCTCTTAAACTACTGGAATGATTTCAAGCAAATTTGGCAGGAAGAACCCTTAGGGAAAGGGGATCCAAGATTGTACAAATGAAGTCTCTGATCCCCCGGGGACAGGTGGGCGGGGCCAAATTTGACAATATGCCTTTAAACGACATCTCTAAAACGACTGGGCAGATTTCAACCAAATTTGGCAGGAAGCATCCTTGGGTAAAGAGAATTCAAATTTTACAAATGAAGTCCCTGACTCCCAAGGGGACAGGTGGGCGGGGCCAAATTTGACAATATGCCTTTAAACGATACTGCTCTAAAACTACTGGGATGATTTCAACCAAATTTGGCAAGAAGAATACTTAGGGAAAGGGGATCCAAGATTGTACAAATGAAGTCTCTGATCCCCCAGGGGACAGGTGGGCGGGGCTAAAAGGGGTAAATCTGACAGTATGCCTTTAAACAACATCTTCTCTGAAACTACTAGGCAGATTTCAACCATATTTGGCAGGAAGCATCCTTAGAAAAAGTGGATTCAAGATTGTACAATATAATCTCTAAACCCTAAGGGGACAGGAGGGCAGGGCCAAAAAGGGGTAAATTTGACAGTGTGCCTTTTAAGATAATCTTCTCCGAAACTACTAGGCAGGTTTTTACCAAATTTGGCAGAAAGCATACTTAAAAAATGGGGATTAAAGATTTACAATTGAAGTGTTTAACCCCCTCCCCTAGGTGAGCGGAGCCAAATGTGTTTAATTTGACAGTATGCCTTTAAACCACATCTCTGAAACTAATGAGCAGATTTCAACCAGATGGACGTAAAGGCCCTATGGACCTCTTGTTTTCGTTATTTTTAATAACGGTGGTCCGTCTTAGTTTGCATAAATTAGCGACCCTGGATTAAGAAGACACACGTGTGTTGATATCCTGAGAGTTATTTCTCCTGTGCCGTGCGAAGTTAACAGGGCCCCAGACAAACCTTGTGAGTCTGTTTCTTGAAATTTCATGGGCACTTTTGGAAGTTATTTAGTTAAATGTTCTGAAATTTATCTGGACCATTAACCGCAGAAGACAGATTCACCGCTTGTTGAGGCAATATTTCAATCACGAGCACCAATTTAACGGAGATATTTGATAAAAATGATGTCTTTTAAACAAATTTACCACGTATTAGCTGTTGACAATGTCGAAAAAGTGGAATACTTCTGCAATTCGAAGCAAACAGCTTCTTTTCAGAGCTTCCCGGAGAGATTATAACGTTCTTCAATATGACCACATAACCTTCAAGTTTACTTGCCATATGAACGATGTCAAAATGTATCTTTCTTTCGTCTTTGGAGTCTAAATGTATTGTTTTGTGTTAGTTTGAATCCAAAAGTGTTATCAAATTAAAAATCGATGGTCATGAAAATTAACATTTTGCATACACAAATCCTTTAGTCTTGTTAAGTTCAGCAACCATTCATTAATTGCTAGTAGTCTTCAGCTAGGGTGAAAAGTGTAATTCAAAGATAACAACGAAGAGCGATAAAAGCTGATGTAAGTCTATCGCAATTGCTTGTTTGCAAGCTGACCATGCATATGATAATTTGAAAAACATTTGGTACTTTCGAACGCTGAGACACGGAAAGCAGATGATTTGAATGGATTTTTATTTACCCTTATAGTGGAGTTAATTCTCGTTGGTCAGTCATAAATTCTTGAGTTGTGCGTGAAAAATTAAGGACATTAAACCATTGAGGGGCCATTCATATTATCATCCTTTTTTAAAGGCTGCAAACCACACGCTAAGGGGAAGGGGGTTTGTTTGTCATCATTTATTTCGCACGCTTGAATTTCCGGAAATTACAACATTCAAAAACCAGAATCTGGCTCCTTTTTGTATATTATTGTGATCTAAATCTCGTTCGCCAGTGCGTTTTATCATGACCTTGTTTATATTATTTGAGAAATGGCGCTACAACTAATGTGTCTGCCGTAATTTCTTACCGTCTGAATAACGTCTTTCATTTCATTTTCGGTTTAAAAGTAAAGAATAATTTGTGTGTCTGTCCATTTGGTGTCACTATACCTTCAAATGAGAAAAACTAACGCGCTCCCTGCAGTTTGTCTGTGACACATGCTTCTTCCCCGTGCTAGACACCTTATCGTGGTAGGGAGGTTTGAGTGTCTCGATGACCCGGAGAGCAATGATGGCGGAGCTTATGTTCCTGGTAGGTTCACCCATGTCAGACAGGTTGAAGGCCAGCCAAAGATCTGCACGTCCTTCGGAGGGGACGCTGAACTGGCGGTCCCGTGTACAGGGATAATTTTACCCTCTGGCACGATGAAGATCCGATAAAAGAGTAGGTGGAAACGCTGTTGCATGGACTCATCCTTCTTTATTAACTATCTCTTTTACTTTCCTTTTCCACTTCTCTTCCTGTCGTATAATTTGGTTTTTCTTCTTTGGTCTTTTGTCATGATATCGATGAGATACTCTGGAATACAAAAATGCAATCTGAATCATGCCTCCGATAAATATGATATTTATAAGAGGAATGAGCCAAAATTTTGTGTGAGACAACCCGTCACGAACCCAAGATCTTGCTCGAAGCTGCCGACATTAATGAACGCAAGAGAAGAACTAATTTTGAATAGACAAGACTTCGGCAAATCAAGGCTACAGAGCCAAAGGGGGAAAGGATGACATCGAATTCACAATGGTTATGATGTACAAAATCCATACCTAATAATAATAATAAAATTGTCTTGCCAACATTTTAAATGTGCGCGTAGTCAAAACAGGAATTTTTAAACGTATTACTTGGGACACGTGTTTGGAACAACCTAGTTCTCATCAGCAAAGGTGACGTTATCATTTATATAGAATTTAATATTATCAAGACTGACTGACTGACTGACCGCCTGCCTGCCTGCCTGCCTGTCTGCCCCTGCCTGCCTGCCTGCCTGCCTGCCTGACTGACTGACTGACTTATATCATGATATCTCAGGAACCAAAAGTATTTGTTCCTGATCACGTAATGGTAAATCAAGGCAGGAATATCACCACGATATGCTGGTGTTTTAGGGGGTGAAGTCAGTTCTTGCGAGTCTTCCTTACTTGACACATCGATTTCTGTGGTCATTTAAGATGGATCACACCCAAATTGAGCACCTTATAGGACAAAAGATAGGAGAGAAGCAAAATGAACTTTTCACAAATATTCAGGACGTGTTATCTTCCAAATTAGACCAATTTGAAAGGCAAATTCAAGACACCCAATTAGCCAAAATGGAGAATCAAATAGCCAAGATTCAAACACAGAAAGACTATACTTTCAAAAGGAAAATCTGTGAAGAGCAGTTTAAATTCAACGCTATTGTAGAGC
Source organism: Pododesmus macrochisma (assembly GCA_032359645.1). Classification (NCBI taxonomy): domain Eukaryota; kingdom Metazoa; phylum Mollusca; class Bivalvia; order Pectinida; family Anomiidae; genus Pododesmus; species Pododesmus macrochisma. The sequence continues at coordinate 28,692 of JAUMGZ010104330.1, forward strand.
AAAAGTTTGTTGATGTAGAACTGCATTTAATCAATTCTGAACCGGACCGTATAAAGAAAGACGTCAGTGAAGGTAAAGATTTATTCGTCATAGGCAAAAGCTCATCAAGATGGCCGACGCTTCAGAATTGGCTGAAAAGTGGTCAAGGAGTATAAAACGAATCCTTTGGCGAGCGATTCGGAGGACGAAAAGAAAACTATCAAGGCTGAAGCGAGAGCTGAACAGAAATCGCGAAAAGAAAGGTCTACTAAGGCAAAGCCGTATAGAAAGGACAACCGGTGGAGGCCGTATCAAAACAACACCATGGGGTTACAAGTACCGTTATCAACGACAACAAGAAATAGTGGAACGGGGTTCAAGCCAGGGCTGTGTTGGTTGTGTGGATCTCTCCTGGCCAGATGGCGGCCAAAGGGGCTCCTCGCAGTAACAATAAGATAAGTAATTTAATTGAGTGTGATTTCATATTGCCCTTTAAAGACATACCTAAAAAAATCAGAAAATCCATGCTTGAGATATGCAAATGAGGAGTCATAGGTAAGGTTAAATGATCAAAGCGTCAATGTTATGAGCATAGAGAACACGCGACAAAGGGGTATTAATAACTACGGTAGAGAATCGATACAGGTTGGCAATGGTCATACAAGTAACAAAAATGGTCAATATGCAAATGAGTTACTAGTTGATCGTAGTGAAAACAACTCAGTCGGAGAATCTCTGATACATAATAAAGCAAACAAACTGAAAGTTTATCACCAGTAGGCAGGTTAAAAAGAAATATCGGTAAATGGAAAAAGGTAACAGAGAACACACATATTTTGAACGTCGTAACCAACGGTTATAAGTTACCGCTCAAAGACATTCCTGAAAAGGTGAAACTTAAAAACAACAAATCAGCGAGAGACAATCCGAGTTTTGTCACTGAAGAGATAAGAAATTTGATCAAAAAGGGTGTTGTAACAGAAGTAGAGCAAGAGTCTTATGTGGTAAACCCTTTGACAGTCGCTTATAACAACACCGGAAAGCCTAGGTTAGTATTAGACTGTCGGCACATTAATGTTTCTTTGGCAAAATTCAAGTTGAAGTATGAAACCGTAAACACAGGTAGACAAATGTTCGTAAAAGGTTCTTTTCTTTTTTGTTTCGATTTAAAGAGCGCATATCACCATATAGACATTTTCCAAAACCACAAAACTTATCTGGATTTTCAATGGTCCGAAGATGGTGGAACTAAGAGTTATGTTTTTAATTCTCTTCCATTTGAGATCAGCACTGCCGGTTACATTTTTAAGGAAGGCACTGAGTGGTTGTCGAATACTGGAGGTCGTTAGGTCACATGGTAGTCATGTTTTTAGACGATGGAGTCGGGGGTCAAACATAGTCTTGGTGACTTTGGTTTTTTATATTGCTGACGAAAAATGTCACTGGGATCCAAGTTTAGAGATAACTTGGTTAGGTTGTATGTGCCAAATGCAAATAGGAATCATAAAGGTTACTGAAGAGAGAATTCGAAAACATGAGAGATCTATAGATTCATGTATCTGGCAGATAAATAGACAAAACCTACCGATTGCAAAGGTAAGATATATTGCTGGTATAGTAGGTCAAGTCATATCAATGCAATCGGTATTAACAAAGAAAGTCCAATTAA
>JAUMGZ010104331.1:0-17679 GCA_032359645.1 Pododesmus macrochisma
GATGATACCTAAAGTATGTCTCCATCTATATATAGAGAACCTACTTTATCAAAACATTGCATTAAACTGAAGATGGAAGATTAATACATCATTATGGTGCCAAATAAGTTTAAAACTTGCACCTACAGTGAGAAATGTAATAAAACTATATCTTAAGCTTAAGATCCAACAAGATAAGGAAAAATTCTCAACTGAGTGTATTTCAAGTGAAGATTTAATATATTGAGTACACTATGAGCAATATCAACTTGTTTTTTTATAACTAAGTTCATTTCAAGGGTAAATAAACCTCACATTTAGTGCAGAGTTACAGAAAAGTAAAGCATGGTTACGATGTGCTTTCTGAGTACATGACAACACAAAACTATTTGTCTGTATAGTATCTTTAACCCTGACCAACCCCTAAATCACATTTAAACTCTTCCAAAACAAGGAATTGCACCTGTGATCTACTTTAAAAAAATCCAGGGTTAAATCAGTTAAAAATATTATGTATGCTGTACTTAAACTAAAATTATGACTTGATTGGGGAGGGAGGGGGTGAGTGTATGTATTAAGAGTACGTCTTCAGGGGGTCATGAAGATTTAAAGAAGATTTTAGAGTTGTCAAGATTTCAAAACTAGCACTGGAGTACTGAATAAACCAACAGATGCTAATAAAAACACTGTTAGTAAAAATAGATCACATGTGATGTATCCTGGGTGAGGTACAGAGCATTAGAACATACATGAAATCTCCCGTTGTTCCTGCTTATAAATCACAGTTCACAACTTTGACTTTCAGTGCATATTTAGCATATGTTTTGAAATGTTTAGCTGGATGTACATGTTTTATAGTGGAGGCCCCCCTCACAGAATATAACATTTGGTGTACATGTATGTAATTGAGGAATATCATTATTAATTGATATCCTCCCTAATTATAGCAAGTTAATGGGTGCACAGTATAGACATCAGCCCTATGAATGAAAGTACAACAGCCTTAAATTGGTTCTTTTAATAAGAATGCACTTAAAGAATCAACTTTGTTTTAATATAATTTAAAAAAAAATCCAGTTATATCGGATTTTTTTTTATAAATTTGGAAACTACATGCACACATATTTCAGGCATTATATCAGAAGTAAGAACACTTGTGTGAAGATGCATGACTTTTAAAGAGAATCGTTTTTTGTCTATTATAGATATAATATGTAAAGATGCATGACTTCTACAGAGAATTGGATTTTTTCTTTTATAGATATAATATGTAAAGATGCATGACTTCTACAGAGAATTGGTTTTTGTCTATTATAGATTTGATATTTATTGGTTGCATGCTCATTTCAGTTTGCAAGAATTGAGCAAAATATAAAGATTTTGAAAATAAGCAATATGACTTCTATGTTTCCATTGTTGGTAAGTGTTTTTCATAATAAAATTATATTATTATTTTTACATTGCAGTGTTAAACCTAGTGATTTTGAATTTCTAAAAGTTATAGGAAAGGGAAGTTTTGGAAAGGTGAGTCTCGACAATTTAAGACTATAATAGCAGTAACTTCAAATCAATAATTCTATACTCATAACTGTTCCTTATACCAGTGTTCTTATCTGTGTCACCTAAATTCATAACTTTAAGAAACCATACCAGTTTTCATTTCACTTAAGAGGTTTCATGTTCCTGATATTAAGATGACCATGTTTAGTTCATACTTCATAGTCTATACCATTTCATTAATCTAATTATATCAGATTTTTACATTCAACTCTTATTTCTTATTGATTTATAATCACAGGTATTATTGGCCCGTCATAAAAATGAAGGTCACATTTATGCCATTAAGGTGCTACAAAAACAGGCCATCATGAAGCGAAATGAAGTGAAACACATCATGGCCGAACGCAACGTTCTCTTGAAAAACATTAAACATCCGTTTCTTGTGGGATTACACTACTCGTTCCAAACGCCAGACAAACTCTATTTTGTCTTGGACTACGTGAATGGCGGAGAGGTAGGTAACTTAAATAGCTGTTGGATAAAATGGCTAAATCAGTCTTTATATAACTTGATGAACCATCAAATGAAGTCACCTTGAAAACCTTCTCGCTCCCTGCTAAGCACTCAGCATTCTGGGTAATGTGAGGAGGAGGAGGACTGGTTGGCTCAGTGTCAGGATAATGTGACCGAGTGAAGTATCATGTAAATGTATGTGAAGCATGATATTTCAGTGAGACAGCACTATAAGGTATTAGTCATCAGTGCACACTGTTATAAGATTGTCTTGATATGACCTAGACATGAGTTAATGGGACATTAATCCTCAATAAAACACATAAAAAAAGAACATCATATTCTTACTTTAAAGACATAAACATGTATAACATGCTTTCAGGTGTTATGATATACAGGTAGCTGTAACATCATATTCTTACTTTAAAAACATAATAATGTTACAAGCTTTCAGATGTGATGATATACAGGTAGCTGTAACATCATATTCTTACTTTAAAAACATAAACATGTTACGAGCTTTCAGGTGTTATGATATACAGGTAGCTGTAACATCATATTCTTACTTTAAAAACATAAACATGTATAACAAGCTTTCAGGTGTTATGATATACAGGTAGCTGTTTGTTGAGTAAATATTCTTAATTTTAAAAGTTTAGATTTTTGTAAATTTTGAAATTTGAAAGCTGTCATGGCAGTAAGTAATGTATATGCACCTTCTGACTAGACTGTTCATTGAGTTTACGTCAAACACTATCCCAACATGCCTAATTGTGTCATAATTTATGTGCATTCATTGGGCAAATCAAAGGCATATAAGTGTCGTTCAAATTGATGTTAATATTCACAATAGAAATTATGAAGGACAAAGCATGCCGTATGACTCATTTGTACCTGTTTTAGGCTTTGCTTGAATTTCATGTTAAAGCTATTTCTGTAATTGTCACCATTAGTGGAAGGATGTTTAATTAATCACAGCGCTAAAAACTTCTTACTTGTCTGACAAGGAGAAATTAAGAGAGCAGATAATACTCAAAATTAAAGGCACCCTCTAACTGACGTCTCAGACAATTATTTCTTGGTCCTGGTGGCATTCATGTTTAATATTGTAACTGTTGGTGCACTTTAATTAAAGCTAGATCGTACTTGTTCCTGTTTATTGAAATGTCACAATGTAGACCCCCGTACAATTTCTGGCTGGGTCACACCTAAGATGTAAATATTAAGTAATCTTCTGGCTTCCTGCTATTTAGCACTCAACATTTGTGGTTGCAGTAGAAAGAACTTACCAATTTATTATCTATAAAAGAATCAGAATATTTTAAGTCTTTCTGATGTTGTGGGGTATCTGATGAAATACTGAGTGTGTCTGATGTTTAGTTTAATTTGTAGTTTAAAATCATTTAAATATATAAATGTTCTCCATTCTCATTGGTTCTTAATTGAATATCAGGAGTTCACTGATTGGTTCAGGTTAGAAGGTAGAATTTAGCATGTGATAACTGATTGGTTCTTTTCAACAGGCCATTGATTGGTTCATAACAAATTGGTTGTTTTAAAGGTTTCACTGATTGGTTCTTTTCAACAGGCCATTGATTGGTTCATAACAAGTTGGTTATTTTAAAGGTTTCACTGATTGGTTCTAATTAAGTGATTACCCAGATTAAAATCTGAACAATTTTAGGGATTCAAATCCATGTCAATTTATTTCTTACACAAAAACATTTAACTTGAAATACTTACAAAGGTTTAACTAAAACAATTTCTATACATTAAGCAGCATACTTATTGTAACAGTAGATTGTGTCAACAAAAGACCAAAACAAAGCTTGCAGGGCAGTAGAAATTGTGCAATTTTTCTTATTTTCTATGACAAAAAGCCTGGCACCTTGGCAAATATATGTGTGCGGTAAAAAAGAAAATATTTTGTCCCCCTACCAGTTTTTCCCAGGCTACGGCCCTGTTGTGATATGTACTGGTACAAAAGATAAACTCCAGTATCATTTAGTGCAGGACACTGCATGTAATTAACCCAATAGGAACTCGACTATTCTGTGTGTAGGAGATCAATGTCTGGCTTTGATTTAATATACGTATAAAATGCAGCGGTAATGAGTACAGTCAATCTATTGTCTCCCACGCTCACATGCATCATAATTGAGTTTGTTAAATATAGCTGTTCGGATATTCTGTCATTAGCAGAAGTCATTTTCTGTTGTAGTCGCCAGACATTTTGTGTGACTGACCTCATCACCTTGGATAAAAGATAGATGTAGCTACTTACTCTACATATATTATACCGTATTTGACTAAATAAGTGCCCAGCTCACTTAAAAAATTAGAAAAAGTAGAAGGGTGCTTATTAGGATGATATTACAAGTCCAAACATTGTGAATAGAGGTTCTGCAATGCAATGCCCTCACATAATGAATCTTAACTATTGTAGAGGACTGTAGGTGCTTAAAGAGGGGACATAGGCACTTATCAGGTCGAATACGGTACCCCATACTTATTAGAACTGATGACAAAATATGTAATATGTATATTCATAATTGACTTAATGATTCCTGACATCATACAAGAGCCAAGTTTTACTACACTACGCTTAACTACCATACATGAAGTGATTCGTGTGCGTTGGCTAGCAAAAATGGTTCCGGAGGAAATACCTTAACGGTCATCTGCTGTTTTGATCTGTGGTTTCTGTAATTTGACAAAATGATTGACAAGTTTAGTTTCTCCTTACGAGGAACACCTCATCCTTAAGCACAATGGATACATGTACAAATTATATAATTATCAAAACACACTGATGGTATACATTGTAAAATATCAACTAGACAATGTGAACCATGTGATTTAATGACTGATGACATTTGTTCTAGCCACAATGGTTAAAACATTCTTTGTTAAGCAAAACCTTGATCTGACAATGATTGATCTGTGTCATCAAAGTGTTTCACAAGTGTAAACGACTCCACCTTTTTTGTGGGTACTTATTTGACCATGTGACATTTATGTAGTTTGTATTCGTTCTTGAACCCTAATATTTTACCACATTATTTTTCCTGATTTTAGAAGTTGTGGTAAATTGTTTTGGTTCAAACTGTGTGCTTTAGAATATATAAATACATGTATAAAAAATTAACTTAACACATAAACCAAGTTACTGTTTCATAATATTTGCAAGTGTTTAGAATGTTTCGCACACAATGCGACAAACTTCCTGACAGGTGTATTGATAGGTGATAATGATAAGACTAGTATAGGTAGGTAGGTTCATGCTGAGTACGAGTGAACTATTTGTTATGAACACTTTTCTGAGGCGTGTTCATTTTATCTGAACTTTATATAAGGTGCCAGTTTTTATCATGGGCCGGTAACGTGAACTTATCATTATATGAAGTGTCATTATATAAAGTGTTGTTAAATTATATTGCATTTACAGGATATTAGATCAGCAGTTTTGTGACAGAATTTTCTTATCTCCTAAAATATGACCTTAATCATTTCCCATAATATGCATGTACTGAAATCCTTTTGAATAACATGGCAGTTACATGCAACTAAAAAAAAATCCCTAATATTTGGGGGTTTAATTATCAAAAATCCTTTAAAGTAACATATTACAGTTACATCTTTGTACCTGAAATATAAAAAAAAGATTCCATGACGATTCAACATCAAAGCCTATAAAAGTTGAGGGTTGGGGTTAAGAGTTGGGGTAGGTATTAAAGGAACCCTTAACATACTTTTTTCTTGGCCTAATAACATATGTTATATGGTATCTGTTATGACTGAAGGGTTTACACAGGTGACACATGTCAAATACAACGATACCTGTGAGTTCTTTATGACAAGATATAAAAAGTCTTTGACGTCATTCACTGTCGGTGTAAAGCATATCACAGTCTACAACTACTATATAGACTTTCTCTTACACAAATAAACTGAGCCATGTATACATAACTCTTTACCAGCAGTGTTTTAAGAATAAACTTTGTAATATAGATGTAAGATATAGATCTCTAAAAAAAAGATAATTCTTGTAGGCAACTGAAATCAAGAGTTAGTTTGTGTACTTTTTGTGATAAATGTTGATATTGGTAGGAAAATAAAATCACGATTCCACATTTTTACTTCTGTGTTGCATATTTATATTGGAAGAATAAGAAAATCAAGATTTTTAAAAGAGTCTTCTTCTGTCATATATGTTTATATACCAAACATTAACATGCAGTACGTGTCAACAGATTCTAATGATTGCCAATCACTCCTATAGCTAGGTCAACTGAAAAGTGGTTTATCATGTGAAATATATCGAACTTAGTTATTCACCAAAGTGTGTACATGTATTTGATTTGTAGCGAGCAAATATTATTGTCTGCTATATCTACAGGTGTTACACCTTACAATTAACAGATTTTAAAAAAGCATGAAATCTGCAGATAGAGAATGTTGTATTGTCAAGTAATGACGTTTTATCAGGACTGTAAAACCATTTTAATAAATACACGTATAGAGGCATTGCACATGGCGTCACCGGTCCGCCATGTTGTAGGGCTAGCTTAGATGCTGTAGTGGAAAAACAGGTTGTAGAAAATGTGTGATAAATCCTTTATGCATGCACAGAATTTCATGAAATTAATATATTTGGAAAGAATTAAAATTGTACTTTACAATGATGTTAAAGAAAAAGAATTTTATTTGTATTTGCATCCATAGCGACTGTGTAAACATGGCCAAGTTTAGTAAGATTATATAGTCAACACTCGTCAGTTGCCCTTTCAATCGCCAGTTTTGGGTGATGATGCAAAGCTTAAATGAAAAGGGAGTGGTTAGTAATCATTTTATTAAAATGCAAAATCAATCCAATTTTCTTGTTTCCATTTTCATTTTCAAAATGAAAATTATTTGAGTGCAGAATACATGGACCTTAATTATCCATTGTACATTGATCTTTGTTCACTTCTACAATTGATGAAAATATGTAGTATGTTCCCATTTTTGACACTTTTATAATTAACAACAAAAAACTGCTAATTAGAAAACTTATAGTTTTACCATCACTATGGACTAAATTGACTTACATAAACTTCTCAATGTATTGATTTTTATTTCCAGTTATTTTTCCACCTACAAAGAGAGCGTTATTTCCCCGAACAAAGAGCCAAGTTTTATGCTGCAGAAATGGCCAGTGCTATTGGGTACCTTCATTCTCTTAACATCATATATAGGTGAGTGCATTTTGTTCAGAGACACAATAAATAACAACTATTGTAAAATAATTGGAATTTTGGGTAATTCAGAAACATGCATATTGAAATTGCATTTAGGAAGAAAAGCACCATTAATCATTTCATGTGTAGTTTGTGAACATTTAATTTTAATTATAAATTCTTGATATATTGCATTGGTTATATATTTCATTACTTAACTCAAACTAATTTCTTTTTATTTGTCAGAGATTTCATTTCTAAAATCAAATGTAATTAATTTTGAATTAAATATAGCTAAGAATGTCTGCTGGAAGCATTTAATTACTGATGAATTTGGGAATTTTATTCCCCTCACAATAATTGTGGTTGAGAATCCTTTATTTAGAATTGTGAATGACATGCTGTTTGGATGGTAAACACCATGACGATGTTCATGTAGACTTTGTATTTCTAACATTAGAACAAACATGTACTAAATGTCTGTTTTACTCTTTGAAGTAGATGATGTTTATGATGGCCCTGTCTATTCATTCATTTATGCATTCATATCATGCTATTAAAGAACAGCCGTGAATATCACAAGTAGCAGACGTCCTTCTAAATCTTAATCATCCATCATGTAAAATTATGTGCATGACAGGTTAATATTGATTGTCATTACAGTAAAACGTTAATGTGATCGTGATTAACTCCATAATGAAATGACATAATTTAATAAATTGTGTTTGCTTTTAACAGAGATTTAAAGCCAGAAAATATCCTCTTGGACTCCAAGGTAATTAATTACTGTCTTACATATCCTGCCCACACATTTCATTCATATTCACTAAGGTAAAAGATTAGTTGGACTGGTGTCACAAGGCCAAACTCTTGTTTTGTTTTTCAATTGTGTGTTATATATTTCCTTATTAAATCAAAATACAAAGTTTTATAGTGAATTATTTTACTTGCTGTATTCCAATAATGATGTCACTATGATTATCGTTAATCTTTTTTGGGTTTTTTTTTCAAAACACATTTTTTGCAAAATATTTTGCAAAGTATTGCCATTAAAAGTTTTTAAATCACCAAATTATTTCAAAAGCAATGTACCTTAAAATGGTCAAATGTAAAGATCATAAGGTTTACAATATTTTCTGCTGCAATTTTTATAAGCACCAAATCAAATAGACTGGTTACCTCCCCTGATATGCTACGCATATTGGGAACCAGTTGTTTGTAAGACCCAACTTGGGACCCGTTTACAAATCACTTCAAACTTAGTGAAGAAACTGGGAATGTTCTAAACCATGGTCTGATTATATATTCATCAGTTTTTCCCAAATTAAAAATCTGCCACACTGATGGAAGATGTTATTCAAATTTGAAGGCCAGCTATGTATAGAAAACATCAATCATAGTCAATCATTGGAGTAAGAAAGTGGGATTGAATATGTTACTTTCAGTGGTACCTTATTAAAGTTTCTAGAATATGACAGAATTAGTATCAAAGTCAAACTATTACAGGCCACATTCTTAGGTATAAAGAGACATATGTTTTCAAATACAAACCAAATGAAGTTGAAATGATTTCTATTAAAAGTTCTGTAATATCTCGGAGTTAAACTTACAGGCTTCACGTATGAAACATGTTCACAGTGTTTTGAATTTGCTGTTTATCTTTAACACGACACTGGTTGAGTGTACTGATGTTAAGCAAAAAATGATTTGCTTTAGTTTTGAATTCACGCTTTGTTCAGAAATATCAAGTATACGGAACAATGAATAGCTGTGAATTAAGAGCATGGACAGTATCTGAGACTAAGTTTCTGTCAGTACCAACCATTTTCTTTCGTGATATCTTTATTTTTCTATTCTTGTAGGGTCACATTACTCTGACAGACTTTGGTTTGTGTAAGGAAGGAATTGAAGGCATGGGTACCACCAACACATTCTGTGGAACACCAGAAGTGAGTATTTTGATGTCTCCTTATAAACTCATTCAGCCCTAGATTTTGACAGTATAGACAATGCAATTCATGAAGTTGGAAGAGTGTAAATGTGGCTTTTGGGGTCAATAGGTTAAATCGTGATTACAGATTGCATCGTTCGAATTTGCAGCCTTTTGAAAATCTACTTATTTTTGGCATTGTTTATCCAAAGAGAAACCAAGAGAAAACTGCCCGGGGGGCGGCACAAAACATATAAACTCAGAATTTCTGCAGCAAACATATATCAGCTGCATTGGAATTTTGTCTTTAAAATTTAAAAAAAAAAAAAAAAAGGGGGGGGCAAAAGTGTCTTTGGAGTAATTGTTCCCACCCCCACGGGCTAAGGCACTGTACCTCACACATTGTCCTTGATATTCTATAGTATACTGATGTGTCTTTTTGTCAGGATTACACATTGAGTATTCACAATTTTCTTAAAAGAATTTCTTTGTGTTAACTAATAAAAGTCTCCTTTACTTTTGGCATTATAATTATGTAAATGAACCACGCACTGACCTTGACATTCCATAGTCCAGTACCATACCTAATTACTAAGTGTGCAGGTGACCCAGTTAAATCTAGGTTAGATTTTAAAGTTAATAATTCAATGTAATGACAGTGATGGCATATAAGGTACCTGTCTTAACTACATGACACATTCTCTGTCAGCAGGTGATAAGTGCATTAAGTTTGCACAAATCTGTCATTTTTCTGTTTTTAGTACTGTAAGTTTATTTAAATTTGTAATCAGTTTTAACTTTTTGATAAGGACCAAGTTGACAGTTTTTTGTCACGCATTCTATGTCACAGGTGTTAAGTGCAAATCATTTGAAAATAAAATTGGCATTTTTCTGTTTACGTTAAGTTTATTTTATTTAGTATTAACATTTTGATAAAAATCAAGTTGACACAGTCTATTTTAGCTAACATATTTGTCTATTTTAGCTGACATATTCATTTTTCATTTAACTGTAAATCTCTATAAAGAAAGAAGTTTCAAAAACTAGAACTTCAATTGTGGGTACTAAAAAGAAAAGACGGAAGGTCAGTAAACACAATACGATGTGTAGACTTCTGACTTGTTTTTTACCTTTTACGACTTACTTTTTGATGAAGCTATTGTTCGTTTGTCAATAATCTTTGTTCTGCATGGTCCTATTGTTTTTTTTACAGTTACAAACTGCTTTCAGTAATACATTTTTTATCTAAATTTGTGTTTTTGTTTACAGTATTTAGCTCCTGAAGTTCTACGTAAGCAGCCATATGATAAAACTGTGGATTGGTGGTGTTTAGGGGCGGTTCTGTATGAAATGATGTACGGCCTAGTAAGTATTAACTGCTGCTTATAAAACTTAATTTCTTATCATCACTCATTACCTTTCTGCTAGTGTGTGTGTTTTTTTCTGGGTTAGTAGGTTAATGACAAACACTAGACCGGTGCTATTTGTCACTAAGTTGCATATTAGACATGCACTATTTGTTCCAAAGTTTCGTAATTCGTACAAGACATGCACTTTTTGTTCCTAATTAAGTGTCGTAATTCGTACAAGACATGCGCTATTTGTTCCAAATTGAGTGTCGTAATTCATATGAGACATGGACTATTTGTTCTTAATTTAGTTTTGTAATTCTTACAATAAGTGTTAAAACATCCTTTAACCAGATTCATCACAACCATACAATTAACCCACTAACTTGTGAACCACTACAACATTAATATGTAAATTTTGTTTCCGTCTGTTAAAAATCAGGGTTATAAAGAACATTAAGCAACAGACTAATGGCTTCCGTATATTGTAGATTAAAGTTTTATGAAATTTGAACTTGATCCCATTCTTACTCATTATGTGATTACGGAGATGTTATACGCCTTTTTTAAAAAATAAAATTAAAATGACAGACACATTAGTACATGCAGTGACGTCGGGCCTTAACCACATAAAATAACACTTATTTCTAATTAGGCATCGCATTAAATTAAAACATAAGGAAACAGATAAAGTGGTGCAGCACAGCGCATGTCTTTAACTCATGCTTTAATTATGTTGTTCATTTTGAGAACAATAAACTCAAAATTAAAAATATGTATTCTTTAATAGAGGTCAATTTATTCTCAAAGTTACTTGATGGTTCGCCTTGAACCAGAAAGAGAAAATGATTTAAAAAGCTATGTTGTTTGAATCATTAAAGTTTGGTTTCCGGAAAAGTTTACAAACTCTTGTCAGAGATTGAGTTAGACAAAGCCTTCACTTTGTTTTTTAACCCATAACTTACATCAGAGAATGAGTGTTATTTAGTATTGTGTCAGGTAGAAGCCTTGTTTTTGAACTCTTTGTTTATGGGTACATCAGAAGTGTGTTTGCGTTGTTAAAATTTACTGTCCTCATTTAATATTATGAACGCAATAAAATAAACTTTTGCCGTCTGATGTATTTAGATTACAATAAAAAGTATCAATAAATCAAAGTTTATTTTGTTATGTCAAGTTTAAGAAGTTAAACACTTGTTTGTTGTCATGTTTTGTTTAAGAAGTTAAACACTTGTTTGTTTTTATTTCAGCCCCCGTTTTACAGTCGTGACACCGCTGAAATGTACGATAACATTCTATACAAACCTCTCCGTCTACGTACAAACGTATCGGTAGCCGCCAGGGCAATACTAGAAGGGGTATGTATACAAACAGTGATACTAGGCCACTGTAAATGATACAGAATTTATAACTTGATGTAAGGCCATACAAAACTCATAACTTGGTTCTCGGGACAGTTTATTTTGAACTTTATTTTAGATGTTAAATGTTTTGGAGGATGAACTTTGGAAATAAGATCCATTTTTAAGAAACTTTAACTTTATTTGTATGTTTATAGTTTGTTTTGCAATTTAAAATAAAATGTAAGGAATGAATACCAAATTACAATATTTATATATACAATGTTTGTTCCAACAGGAAAGAAAAATTTGTCAATGAAATGAGCAATGATGGGTGTTTGGGGGTTTTAAAATAGATGAGGAAGGGCCTGAGAACCAAGTGTTTGATTTGAACGGTCTAAATATCTTCATGTCCACCTATACATTTCTTTGTTTCATAGAATGTACTAATTAACAACTTAATCAACCCATATCTCGTTTTAATGCTTTCATTTGACCCAACTTAAAGTTTTCACATTTCATAAAAAATCAAATAAACACCTGGAAATGAAAAGCTAGGCCTTATTTGCAAGTGGCTGTTATTACATGTTTGGCCATATAGTTTATGGAAATGACACTTATTGATAAGATTGTACAATCTACCTGTTTGTTGACACACAAAACCATAAACATGCCATACAGGACGGTGTTGAAATGTTCATTTATATTAAAAACAAACCAATGTCCTGTGTCCTTGTAGAGGTCAACCATTCAAGGTGATAAGGCACGTACAGTAATGTCCTTAATCATATTTGCTAGTGCATGTTTAATCTATGATTTTTGTGTGAATAAGATAGTGGACCTTGCGGTCGTACCATTGGCCGGTCATGTGAGGTCACTTTTGAAGGCACTTCTATATGACATTACTATTGATATCATCTAGAACCATATTGGCACCATTGGTCACACACTCACACTCAAGGTCCATGCATAACTGGGCGTATGTTACCTCAACAAAACATTGTTCAAATTTATGTGTGACCCTAGGGTCAAAAATAGATAACATGTTTTGAGTTCAAAGTTTAACTCTACTAGCATAGCACATGCTTTATTTTTTCACATTTTTGACTTCTTCATAACCATTTGATCAATTTCAAGTGAACTTGATAGGTGACAGGAATTCAGATTGTTATTGATAGGTCTCAACCTTCAGGGGGCACCTCTAGGGAGACAAAATGGAGAACACTTGACAAAATTTCAAAAAACTTTTCCTAATATAGTAGAAAGCCTGAAGCTTAATGCTTGAATTTGAAGTAACATTGGGGCACAAAGAACCAATGAATAGGTTACATGTTTTGGTGTCAAAGTTAAACGCAACTGGTATAGCTAGCACTCATATGATAAATATTTACAATTTTATCTCTCGGACACCCTTTGAACAATTTAAACGAAACATTGTAAGAAGTAAGGAGAATTCAAATCTGGTCAAATGATATAGACCGGTCTATAGGGGGTACCGCTAAAAATGTGAACTTTGACCAATTAAAAAAATCTTCCAATAAACTAGTCAAATACCGAATGAAGTAATACTACTGTTCTAAGTAGGTTGACATTAAGCCTCAATGGGCCTCTTTTGTATTAAGAGATTAAGTATGATATTCTTAAGTTTACTTATATGTACCTTTTTTTGTTTATTATAGCTTTTACAAAAGGAAAAAGGGCAACGTCTTGGTGTGAAGAAAGATTTTCTTGATATTAAAATGCACGATTTCTTTGTGGATGTAAACTGGGATGAATTGGACCACAAGAAAGTTAAACCTCCATTTAATCCTAATGTTGTAAGTTTTATTTTTAACAACTCTTTTTATATAGTTTTGTGATAAGTTACTTATGTCAAGCAGAAATAATAGTATAATCACGATAATGTGACCACCAAGTGAAATATCTTGTCAATGTGTCTGTGGCGCTGAATTTCAATGAGACAGCACTTTTATAGTCACCATCAGTGCACACTGTCACAAGCAGACACCATCTTGATATGACCTTAATATGAGTTGAAGAGACATTAAAACCCAATAAAACAAACAGAAATTTGAAAATTGCGGCATAAATTTTTCCTAAGAATTTGAGTGTATTCTGTCTATTGAAGTAACTTTGTTCTTTGAAATTAATGATGAATGCATTTGATGATTACTAATTATAACTATTTTTGTTTTTTTCAGAGTGGACAATTAGATCTCAAACATTTTGACCCAGAATTTGTCAGGGAACCTGTACCAGGTAAGACTATTTAACTGCCTAAGAGAGACAACTCTCGCATCTCGGCTAACAATTTTTAAAAAATGAAGCGTGAAACTATAGTTTAAATATTATGGAACTATAATCACTCTTATCATAGTTTTGCAAAGCTTAAAATTTTATTTTCATATATACATATCTATGGTTTTTATTCGCCTGTTGAAAGATGGGATGTGTTATATTATCATGTTGGTGCATGGTTTAGCAGGCACACATTTTCGATCGATATCTTGACTTATTATATGCTGATTGATGTCAATCGTCAAGAAAAGGTTTATACAATGATTGCTCAAACAAGTTATCTGACTTTTAATAACAGAGTTATGACTTGTTTACATGTGTATTATTTACTCTTTAGGGTGCCCTTGTTTATTTTGAATTTATGACATGGTTTGTGACAACTACATATTAAATGGCTGTTTATTCCATTTCAGCGTCTGTTGGTAAAACATGTAAACTTGTGAGTGCGAGTGTGATGGAAGCAGACGGCATGTTCCAGGGCTTCTCCTACGTACCGCCAGCAGAAGATGCATTTTCATGATACCGCGTGAAACATTGAATTTATTTAAACTGATCATGGGGCCAGTACATGTGCTACAAAAATATGCAAAGATGCCAAAACATTGTAATATTGTGTTGACTTATGTTTACCATGTGTCTAGAATTAGATTTGTTGAATAATTCTTTGCGACAATGAGTACTGTTACTGACCAGTGTTGCCATGGTATCCATGTCGTTGTCAAGTCATGCCTAGTCGAGTCAGTACTAGTCACTGGTGAAGTGTTATCAGGGGACTTAACTCTTGTTCAACACTCGCTTAGATCAAACATATTGTAACTTATAAATGTGACACTACAGAACAGTCTAGTGCCTTAACAATGCGATAAATAAGCGAAAGAAGGAAACCGTGAAATAATGGCAGGTAACTTACAAGTTATGCAAGTATCTATTTTGTAGATGAACTATTTATTGTTGAAGAACAGTCATGGATGTGAAACAGATTGGGCACACTTGTAAAGTGGTCTTGACAAATTATAGAGTTATGTTATAACTCAAAAACTGACAACCAGGAATTTTACTCAGTGTTGCCACTACTCAAGTTACAAGTGCATTATAACAAACTGTTGTGCACATCATATTTGACCTGCAGATACTTCAGTTGTTGATACATTTAAGGATAAAGATGTTTGAGACAATACAGTTATGAACATTATGTTTTGATTTGAGCATTGTAATGTTGTGTATTAATCATGCTGCGATCTGTGATCGTTTACTCGAGGCAGTGTAATGTTGTGATGTTAATCAAACTGTGATCTGTGAAGGTTTACAAGATTAATATATACAATGTAGTTTACATTACCGTCCATGTTAATTGTTTTGTTGTTGCATGTGTAATTTAATTTTATTGACATCTTAATGTGATTGCTATATTTAGCTACATTTTTTAATAATATTCAATATAATAAACTATCCATTTTGCTAATGGGCAGAACAAATCAAAAATTGAACTACATTAAAAAAAAATGTAGAATATGGCAGCCATATTATTTTGGGGGTTTATTCCAGGCCTAAAAGGGAATGTTTAGTGTAATTTGCTGCGATTTCCCCTAGTAGATAGGTTTGCTGTTTCTCTTCTTTTTTTCCTTTTGTTTCAATTGAAGGATAGAAATATACATGTATAAACAAAGGTACTAAAATGTATGAGTGTGCCAATTGTTAGCCAGTTGTACATGTTATGTTGCTTTCAAAACTCAAGGTTAAGATGTAAACTTTGTGAGGTATGTTAGATAAATAAATAAACCTATTTTTGGAGGACCTTATTAAAATTATATGTATTTAAGAACTTTCAAGTCCAGATACAAGGAATCTTGTTAAGTAATTAGCTGTATGTATGATTCTTTTGAAGAGACATCTTTCGTTGAGATATTCTTTGTTTTGATAGATTCATAATTTTGTTGTGATTTTTTAAGATGTGATGTCAACACATTAATAATTAGTTGGTTCCTACCAATCAGCATTGAAATGACATTTAATTAACATGATAAAATCTGCTTATTATTGTTCACACAATTTTATTATAAAAAAAAGTTTAAATTTGTTATATTTGTATAGATATTATTATATACTTATACTAAGCCTTCTATAGGAAATATTCAGGTCTATGAATGATAAATTACCTTTGCGATATAGTTATGGTACTTATCCTTTTATAAAAATTTATCAAGGATTATTTCAGATAAATTAGTAATCAATTCTTGGGTCATATGTGCTTAATATGGATTGTAAGAGAAATCAACGTAACGAGTGTCAAATTAATGAACATTATTGAACTTTCATGTAAACTTGAAAACCATGTGATATCAATTTGCAATGAGTAAATATGTATACCTGTATATATAAGATATATTTATATGAGTTATTATTTGTATATATTTTGTATATAAAGCAAGAGAACTTGTAAATCATTATATTGTGTGCCTTGCCAGTGAGATTGTCATTATAATCTGTATAGTATACATGTCACACAATTTATATGTGACCACCAGTGCGAGTGTATGTTGGCCCTTCAATATGAATGCCAGTGTTTGTATTGATTGAGATGAATGCTTCTGATTTGTATGTGTGTTGTATTAAGTGATAATGTTGATATGTGGACATTATTTGTTACCATTTGTTTTCCAATCAAAACATTTAAAAAAATAAAGCTGAATCAAAAACTAATCAAAGACTCAAAGACTTTAATTTTTGTGATGTTATTACTGGACTAAAAGACTTTTCTGGAAACAAAACCATTCTTTACCAAATGTTTTATGCTTTTTCAACCAATGTTTAGGTCATATCGAGATAGTGTCTGATTATGACAGTGCTAGTGTCATCTCACTGAAATATCACGCTTCAGACACATTAACATGACACTTCACTTGATCACATTATCCTGACACTGAGCCAACCAGTCCTTCTCCTACTTAGCAATGAACTAGAAGATATTACCTAGTTTTAACATTTTGCTTAATTATGTGTATAATGGGTTGTTTCCCCTCTTACATATGAGCATTACAACAATTAAGTAGTCTCCCTTTGACAAAGATACATATTATACAATTATAGCTTTTGGATGAGGTGTATACATGGTTTTATAAGTCCATCTGGACCAAAGGTCCAAGTTGGACTCTTCCCATACAAATCTTGTCTGTTGTCCTTTGTCGTTAACTTTTCACATTTTCGACTTTTTCTCTCAAACCACTAGACCCATTTCATCCAAACTTGGTAGGAATATCCCGAGGGGAAGGGGATTCAGATTTGTTCAAATAAGGGGCTACGCCCCTAGGGGACAAAAAGGGGGAAATTTGACAAAATTTCAAAAATCTTCTGATAAACTAGAAGGCCTAGAGCTTAATGTTTTGGTACGAAGTAACTTTAAGGCATGATGAATCAAGAGTTTTTAAGACGTGACCCTGGGGTCAAAAATAGATTACGTGTTTTGGGGTCAAAGTTTAACACTATGGCAAATGTGTTAACTATTCACATTTTTGACTTCTTGTCCAAACCTACTGGACCAATTTCATCCAAAC